>JAIUJO010001665.1:2500-12500 GCA_023846275.1 Vanilla planifolia
AGAAGAAAAAGAAGAAGAAAAAGAAGAAGATGAAGAAGAAGAAGAAGAAGAAGAATTAGAAGAAGAAGAAGTAGTAGAAGAAATAGAAGAAGAAGACAATGAAAAAGAAGAAGAAGAATGGGAAGAAGAAGAGGAACAAGAAGAATTTGAAAAGGAGAAGAAGGCGAAGAAGGAGAAGAAGAAGAAATGGAAGAAGAAGAGGAAGAAAAAAGAAGAAGAAGAAGTGCAAGGCATAGAAGATGAAGAAGAAGAAGAAGAAAAAAGAAGAAGAAGAAGAGGAAGAAGAAGTTAAAGAAGAAGAAGTAGATGAAGAAAAAAGAACAACAAGAAGAAGAAGAATATGATGATGATGAAGAAGATGAAGAAGAAGAAGAAGATGAAGAAGAAGAAATAGAAGAAGATGAAGAAGATGAAGAAGTTGAGGAGGAATCAAAAAAAAGAAGTAGAATTAAAAGAAGAACAAGTAGAAGTAGAAGTAGTAGAAGAAGAAGAAAATAGAAGAAGAAGCAGGATAAAGAGAAGAGAAAGAAGAACAAGAAGAAAAAATAGAAGAGCAAGAAGAAGAAAAGGAGGAAAAGAAGAAGAGCAAGAAGATGAAGAGGAAGAAGAAAACAAAATAGAGGAATATGAAGAGGAAGAGGAAGAAGAAGAAGAAGAAGAAGAAGAACAAGAATAAGAAGAAAAAGAAGAAGAAGGAGATGAAGAAAAGAAAAAGAAGAAGAAGAAGAAAAGTGAAAGAAGAAGAAGAAGAATAAGAAGAAGGAGAAGAGGGAGATGAAAAAGAAGAGGAAGAAAAGGAAGATGAAGAAGACAAAGATTAGGTGGAAGAAGGTAAAGAAGGGGAAGAAGAAGAAGTAGATAAAGTTAGGGAAGAAGAGATGTATTAAAGATTAGGTTTTAGGACTTAGATATTAGCAATTAGGGTTAAGGAATGAGAGATTATGGTTATGGTATCTACAAATATAGATTAAGGATTAGGGAGAGTGGGATTCAGGATTAAGGATTTAGGAGTTAGCAATTATAGATTAGTGTTTAGTGCTTAGGTATTAGGGAATAAGGATTAGAGATTAGGATTTAAAGGTTTTGGATTAAGGATTTAGGATTAGGAATTAGGAAGATTGAGGAAGGAAGAAAGAAGAATGAAGAACAAGAAGAGGAGGAAGATGAAAAGGAAAAGGAAGTAGAAGAAGAGAAAGAAGAAGGGGGAGAATAAAAAAGATAGAAGAAGGAAGATGCAAGAAGGAACAAGGAAGAAGGAAAGAGGAAGAAGAAAGAAGAAAGAAGAAAAAAAGAAAGAAGAAAGAAGGAAGAAGAAGAAGAAGAAGAAGAAAGGGAAGGAAAAAGAGGAGGATGAGAAGGAGTAAGAGAAGGAGAAGGAGAAGGAGAAGGAGAAGGAGAAGGAGAAGGAGAAGGAGATGGAGAAGGAAAAGGAGATTTAGAAGTAGTAAGACAAGGAGAAGGAGAAGGAGAAGGAGAAGGAGAAGGAGAAGGAGAAGGAGAAAGACAAAGTGAAGGAGGAGAAGAAGAAGGAGAAGGAGGAGGAGAAGAAGAAGAAGAAGAAGAAAAAGTAGAAGAAAAGTAGAAGATGATGAAGAAGAAAGAGAAGAAGGAATATAAAAAGAAGAAGAAGATGAAGAAGAGGAAGAAGAAGAGGAATAAGAAGAATAAGAAAAGGACAAGAAGGAGAAGGAGAAGAAGAAGAAGAGAAAGAAGAAGAAGGGGAAGAAGAAGAAGAAGAAGAAGAAGTGGAAGACATAAAAGAAGAAGAAGAAGAAGAAGAAGAAAAAGAAGAAGAGGAGGAGGAGGAAGAATAAGAAGAAGAAGAAGAGGAAGATAAGGAAGTAGAGGAAGAAGAAGAAGAAGAATAAAATAAGGAAGAAGAAGAAGAAGAAGGGATGATGATGAAGAAGAAGATGAAGAAGAAGAAGATAAAGAAGATGAAATAGGAGAAGATGATGAAGAAGAAGAAGAAGAAGTGGAGGAGAAATCAGAAGAGGATGAAGCAGAAGAAGAAGAATAAGTAGAATAAGAAGAAGAAGTAAAACTAAAAGTAATAAAAGAGGAAGAAATAGAAGATGAAGAAGAAGGAGGAGAAGAAAAGGAAGAAGAAGAAGAACAATTAGAAGAGGAAGAAGAAGTAGAAAGAGGAGGAGGAAAAGAGGAGGAGGAGGAGATGAAGAACAAGAAGAAGAAGAGGAAGAAGAAAAACAAGTAAAGGAGGAAGAAGAGGAGGAAGAAGAAGAAGATGAAGAAGAAAAGTAAAAAGAGGAAGTGGAAGAGGAAGAAGATAGTAGTAGTAGTAGTAGAAGAAGAAGAAGAAGAAGAAGAGGATGAAGAAAAAGAAGAAGAAGAAGAAGAAGAAGAAGAAGAAGAAGAAGAAAAGGAAGATGAGGAAGAAGAGAAAAATGAAGAATACAAAAATGAGGAGGAAGAAGAACAAGAAGGGGATGAGAAAGAAGTAGATAAAGTAGAGGAAGAAAAGATAGATTAGGGATTAAGGTTTAGGGCTTAGTTATTAGGGACTAGGGATTTGGTATTTAGGAATATAGATTAAAGATTAGAGAGAGGGATTAGGGATTAAGGATTTTGGAGTTAGCAATTTTAGATTATTATTTAGAGTAAGGGTTTAGGGTTTAGGGAGTAATGATTAGGGAATAAATAAAAAGGATTATGGATTACAAATTAAAGATTTAGAATTAAGGGACTAATTATTAAGGATTAAGGGTTAAAGATTATGGATTTAGGATTATGGATTAGTGATTAAGGAATATGGATTAGTGATTAAGGAATATGGATTAAGAATTAAGGTTTATGGATTAGAGATCAAAGATTGGTGATGCAAGATTTGAGATTAGATGTTAGAGATTAAAGATTAAAGATTAAGCAATTAAGATTAGCATTTGAGATTAGTGATTTTGGATTAAGGATTAGGGATTAGTGATTAAAGACTGAGGATTAAGGACTAGGGATTAAAGATTAGGGATTATGCATTATTCATTATGGATTATAGATTAGGTGATAGGAATTAAGGATTTGGTATTAGAGATTAGTGTTTAGGGATTAGAGATTAGGGATTAAAATTAAAGATTGGAGATGAAGGATGGATTAATGATTAGGGACTAAGGATTTGCGATTAGGGACAAGGGAAAGGAAGAAGAAAGAAAAAAGATAGAAGGAAGAAAGAAGAAGAAGAAGAAGAGGAGCAAGAAGAAGTGGAAAAAAGATAATGAAGAAGAAGAGGAAGAAGAAGATTAAGAATAAAGAAGATGGAAGAAGGAAGGAAGAACAAAGAAGGAAGAAAGAAGAAGGAAGGAGGAAGGAAGATGGAAGAAGGAAGAAGAAAGAAGAAAGAAGAAAGAAGAAAGAAGAAAGAAGAAAGAAGAAAGAAGAAGGAAGAAAAAGAAGAAAAGGAAGAAGTAGAAGGAGAAGGAGAAGGAGGATGAGGGGAAGGAGGACGAGAAGGAGAAGAAGGTGGAGAAGGAGATGGAGTAGGAGAAGGAGAAGGTGGAGAAGGAGATGGAGTAGGAGAAGGAGAAGGTGAAGGAGAAGGAGAAAGATAAAGAGAAGAAGGAGGAGGAGGAGGAGGAGGAGGAGGAGAAGAAGAAGAAGAAGAAATAGAAGAAGAAGTAGAAGTAGGAGAAGTAGAAGAAGAGCAAGAAGAAAAGGAACAACAAGAATAAGAAAAGAAGGAGAAGAAGAAGAAGAAAAGGAAGACTAAGAAGAAGAGGAAGAAGAAGTAGAAGAAGAAAAAGAAGAAGAGGAAGAAGAAGAAGAAGAAGAGGAACAAGAAAAAGAAGAAGAAGAAAAGGAAGATTTGGAAGAAAATGAAGAAGATGTTGAAAATGAGGAAGAAGAAGAAGAAGAAGACGAAAGGGAAGAAGATAAAGAAGAAAGTAAAAAGAAGACGAAGAAAAGAAAAAGAAGAGAAAGTTGAGATGGATTAGAATTAATGATTAGGGGTTAGCAATTATGGACTAAGGAAAAAAGGATTAGAGATTAGGTATCAAGTAATATGGATTAATGATTAGGGAGGGACCAATTAGGGTTAGGGATTAAGGATTTGGGATTTAGCAGTTAGGGATTTAGGTTTAGGCATTAAGGATTAAAGGTTAAGGAGTAGGGATTAATGAATATATAATAGGGATTAGGGATTAGAGATTAGAGAATAAGGATTAGGGATTAGGGATGATGGATTAATGTTTAGGAATTAGTGATTAAAGATTAAAAATTAAGGGATTAATTATTAGGGATTATGGATTTAAGATTAGAGATTAGGAAATAAGGATTAGGGATTATGTATTAGAGATTAGTGATTTGGAATGTTGAATTTAGGATTAGATTAGGGATTAGAGATTAATGGATAAGCATTACCATTAGAGATTTGGGATAAGGGATTAAGGATTAGGTATTTATGATTAAAGATTAAGGATTAGGGATTAAGGCTTAAAGATTATGGATTAAGGATTATGGATTATAGATTAAGGATTAGGGATTAATTATTAGGGATTAGAGTTTAAGGATTAGAGATTGGGGATTAGAGGTTAAGGATTTAAGATTAAGGATTGGAGATTATGGATGGATTAGAGATTAGGGATTATGGATTAGGCATTAGGGATTGGGATTAATATGAAGAAAGAAAGAAGAAGGGAGAAAGAAGAAAAAAGAAGTAAAAATAAAGAAGAAGAAGAGAAAAAAGAAGAGGAAGAGGAAGAAGAGGAGGAGAAAGAAGAAGAGGAAGAATAAAGAAGAAGGAAGAAGGATGACAGAAGGAAGAAGGAGGAAGGAAGAAGGAAGATGAAAGAAGGAAGGAGAAAGGAAGAAGGAAGAAGGAAGAAAGAAGAAAAGAGAAGAAAGAAGAAAGATGAAAGAAGGAAGAAAGAAGAAAGAAGGAAGAAGAAGAAGAAGACGATGAAGAAGAAGGAGAAAGAGAAGGAGAAGGAGGATGAGGAGAAGGAGGAGGAGGAGGAGAAGGAGAAGGAGATGGAGAAGGACAAGGAGAAGGACAAGGAGAAGGAGTAGGAAAAGGAGTAGGAGAAGGAGAATAAGAAGAAGAAAGACAAAGAGAAGGAGAAGGAGAAGAAGAAGAAAAACCTAAAGAAGAAGAAGAAGAAGAGGAAGAAGAGGAAGTAAAAGAAGAAGAAGAAGAAGAAGAAGAGGAATAAGAAGAACATGAAAAGATGTAGGAGAAGAAGAAGAAAAGGAAGAAGAAAAAGTGTAAGAAGAGGAAGAAGAAGATGAAGCAGAAGAAGAAGAAAAAGTGGGAGGCAAAGAAGAAGAAGAAAAAGACAGAAGAAAAAGAAGTTGAACAAAAAGAAGAAGAAGAAAAAGAAGAAGAGGAAGAAGAAGAAGTAGAAGAAGTGAAAGGTGAAGAAGAATAAGAAGTGGAAGAAGAAAAAAATGAGGAAGAAGAAGGGGAAGAAAAAGAAGAAGAAGAAGATGAGGAAGAAGAAGAGGAAGAAAAAGTAGAAGAAAAGGAAGAAGAGATGGGTTAAGGATTTTTGGTTAGGGATTAGAGATTAAGGATTAAGGTGGAAGGGTTTATGGATTAGGTGAAATAAATTATGAATTAAGGATGGATGGATTGGGGATTAGAGATTAAGTATTAGAGATTAGAGATTTGGGATTCAGGGGGAGCGGATTTAGTGTTGGGTAATAATGATTAGAGATTATAAATTAGTAATTAGGGATTGGGGTCTAGAGATTAAGGGATATAGATTAGGGAGTAAGGATTAGAGAATAAGTAATAGGAATTAGGGATTAAGGATTAAAGATTAGGGATGAAAAGATTAATGATTAAGGATTGCATAATAGGGATTAATTATTAAAGATTAAGGATTTAGGATTAGGGAGTATAAATTAGAGAATAGGGATTAGGGATTAGAGTTAGTGATTAAGGATTCAGAACCAAGTTTTAAAGATTAAGGACTAGGGATTAGAGATTTGAGATTATGAGTTGGTGATTATGAATTAGGGATTAGGGATTAGGGATTAGAGATTAGGGATTATGGATTATAGAATAGGGATTAAGGATTAATGATTGTGAAGAATGAAGTAGAAGAAGATAAGAAGGAGACATAGGAAAAAGAAGAAGAAGAAGAAGTAGAGGAAGAAGAAGAGGAAGAATAAAGAAGAAAGAAGAGAAAAGAAAGAAGAAAGAAGAAGGAAGAAAGAATAAGGAAGACAAAAGAAGGAAGGAGAAAGGAAGAAGGAAGAAGATTGAAGGAATGAGAAAGAAGAAAGAAGAAACGAGAAAAAAGAATGAAGAAAGAGGAAAGAAGTAGAAGAAGAAGACGAAATAGAAGAAGTAGAAGAAGGATATGGACAAGGAGGAGGAGAAGAAGGAGAAGGAGATGAAAATGAGAAGAAGAAGGAAAAGGAGAAGGAAATGGAGAAGGAGATGGTGAAGGAGAAGAAAAAGGAGAAGAGGAAGTTGAAAGAGAGGGAGAAAGAGAAAAAGAAGGAGAAGAAGAAGGAGAAGAAGAAGAAGAAGAAGAAGAAATAAAAGAGGAAGAAGAAGAAGAAGAAGGAAAAGAAGAAGCAGAAGAGGAAGAAGAAGTGGAAGAAGTATTATAAAAAAAGAAGAAAATGGTGAAAAAGAAGAAGGGTAAGAAGAAGAAGAGGAGGAGGAATAAGTGGTAGAAATAGAAGACAATAAAGAAGAAGAAGAAGAAGAAGAGGAAGAAGAAGAAGAAGAGAAGGAAGAAGAAGAAGAAGTAGAAGAAGAAGAGGAAGAAGAAGAAGAAGAAGAGTAGGATGGGGTAGAAGAAAAAGAAGAAGATGAGGAAGAAAATGAAGAAGAAAAGGAAGAAGAAGAAGAAGAAGAAGGGAAAGAAAAAATGAATAAAAGGAAGAAAAGATGGATTAGGGATTAAGGATTAAGGATTAAGGTGATAGGGATATAGGATTAAGTGCTAGAGATTAACGATTAGGGATAATAGATTAGGGATTATCAATTAAGTATTTGGATTTAGGGATTATGGATTGGGAATTAGGGAGTAAGGATTACGAAATAAGTAATAGGTATTATGGATTAAGGATTATGGATAAGGGATTAAGGTTAAGGATTAAGGATGATGGGAATATTTATTAGGGATTAAGAATTAGGCATTAAGGATTATGGGATTAATTACTAAGGATTAGGGATAAGGGATTAGGGATTTTTTATTGAGGATTACGAATAAAGTAATAAAGATTAGGAATTAAGGATTAGAGATTAGTGATTAGGCATTCAAGATTAAGGATTACGGAATAAAGGTCAGGGATTAAAGATTAGAGATTAGGCGATTAGGAAATGGATCAGGATTTGGGATTTTGGATAATAGATTAGCGATTAGAGATTAAGGATTAAAGATTAGGGACTAAGGATTAGAGATAAGTGATTAGAGATTAAGGATTAGGGATTATAAATCATAGATTAGGGTTCAGGTATTAGGGATTAAGGTTTAGGGATTAGAGATTAAAGATTAGAGAATAAGGATTAAAGATTAGGCATTAGGGATTATGGATAGATTAAGGATTAGCGATTAGGAATTAGGGATTTAGGAATAGGAATTAAAGAGGGATTTATTAGGGATTACAGATTAGAGATTAGGTAGGGAGAGATTAAGGAGTAGGGATTAGAGAATAAAGATTAAGGTTTACAAAGAAGAAGATGAAGAAGTAGAAGAAGAAGAAGAAGAAGAAGAAGAATAAGATTAGAAGAAGAATAAGGAGAAGTAGAAATAGAAGAAGAAGAAGAAGAATAAGAATAAGAAAAAGAAAAAGATGAAGAAGAAGAAGGAATCATGAAGAACTAGAAGAAGAAAGAGAAGAAGAAGAAGAAGAAGAAGAAGATGTAGACGAAGACGAAGAAGAGGAGGAAGAAGAAGAAAAAGAAGTAGTAAAAGAAGGAGACGGAAAAGAGTAGGAAGAAGAGGAAGATGAAGAGCAAAAAGAAGAAGAAGAGCAGAAGAACAAGAAGAAGAAGTTGAAGAAGAAGATTAAGAAGAATAAGAAGATGAAGAAATATAAGAAGAAGAAGAAGAAGAAGAAGAAGAATTACAAGAAGAAGAAGAAGAAGAAGAAATAGAAGAAGAAGGAGGAGGAGAAAGTGGAGGAGGAGAAGAAGAAGAAAGAGAGAAAGAACAAAAACAAATAGAGGAAGAAGAAGATGAAGAAGAGATAGAAGAAGAAGAAGAAGAACAAGAACATCAAGAGCAAGATGAAAAAGAAGAAGTACAAGAAGAGGAAAAGGAAGAAGCAGAAGAAAATGAAGATGTTGTAGAAGTAGAAGAACATGAACAAGAATATGAAGAAGAGGAGTCAGAAGAAGAATTAGAACAAGAATAAGAGAAGAAGAAAAGAAGAAGAAAAATTAGAAAAAGAAGGAGAAGAAGAAGCTGATGAGGAAGAAGAGGAAGAAGAAGAAGACAAAGATGTGGAGAAGATGAAGAGTAAGAGGATGAAGAAGAAAAAAATATAGGAGGACCAAGAAGAAGAAGATAAAGAAGAAAAAGAAGAGATGGATTAAGGGTTAGGGTTCAAGGCCTAGGTATTTGAGATTAGGGATTAAGAAATGAAGGATTAAAGGTTAGGCATCTCAGAATATCAATTGAAGATTTGGAAGGGAAGGATTAAGAATTAGGGATTAGGGATGTTTGAGTTAGCAATTAGGGATGAGGTATTAGTGATTGGGTATTAGGGATTAGTGTTTAGGTATTCGGAGATTAGGGAATAAAGATTAAGAATTAGATATAAAGGATTATAGATTAGGGATGGACAAGTGATTAGGGATTAAGTATTATGGATTAGCAAGAAGGAGGAAGGAAGATGGAAGAAAGAAGAAAGAAGAAAGAAGAAGGAACAAAGAAGAAGAAGAAGAGTGAAAAGCATAAGAAGAAAAAGAAGAAGAAGAGAAAGAATAAAAGGAAAAATAAAGAAGAAGGAAAAAGGAAGAAGGAAGGAGGATTGAAGGAAGATGAAGGAAGAAGGAAAAAGAAAGAAGAAAAAAGAAAGAAGAAAGAAAAAAGAAGAAAGAAGTAAGAAGAAAAAGAAGAAAAAGAAGAAAAGCAAGAAGAAGGAAAAGAAGGAGGCAGAGAAGGAGAAGTAGGATGAGGAGATAAGGAGGACAAAGAGAACGAGAAGGGGAAGGCAAAGGAGAAGGAGAAGGAGATGGAGAACGAGAAGGAGAAGGAGGAGTAGGAGAAGGAGGAGTCGGATAAGGACAAGGACAAAGAGAAGGAGAAGGAGAAGAAGGAGGAGGAGGAGAAGAAGAAGTAGAAGATGAAGATGAAGAAGGAAAAATAGAAGAAGAAGAAGAAGAAGAAGAAGAAGAAGAAGAAGAGCAAAAGCAAGAGGAATAAGAAGAACAAGAAAGGAAAGAAAAGAAGAAGATGAAGAAGAGGAAGAAGAAGATGAGGAAGAAGAAGATGAGGAGGAAGAAGAAGAAGAAGAAGAAGAAGGGGAGGAAGATGAAGAAGAAGAAGAATAAGAGGAAGAAGATGATGAAGAAAAAGAAGAAAAGGAAGAAGAAGAAGAAGAAGAAGAAGAAGAAGAGGATGTAGAAGAAGGAGAAGAAGAAGAAGTAGAAGATGTTGAAGAAGAGGTAAAAGAAGTAGAAGAAGAAGAGGAAGAAGATGAAGAAGAGGAAGAAGAAGAAGAAGAAAAAGAAGAAGAAAAGGTATTAGAGGTTAAGGAATGAAGAATTAGAAATAAAGATTAAGGGAATAGGGATTTAGGATTAAAGGTTAGAGATTAGTGATTAAGAATATTAAAGATTAGGGATTAGAGATTAATAGTTTAGGATCACAATTTTAAATCAAGTATTTAGGATTTGTGATTAAGGATTAGGGATTTAGGATTAGATATTAGAGATTAGGGATCATGAATTATAGATTAGGGATTAAGGATTAGGGATTTGGTATTAAGGATTAGAGTTTAGAGATTAAAGATTAGGAATTAGAGGTTAGGGATGAAAGATTAAGGATTCGAGATTAGGGATAGATTAGTGATTTGGGATTAA
>JAIUJO010001665.1:17500-20000 GCA_023846275.1 Vanilla planifolia
GAAGAAGAAGATGATGAAGATCATGAAGAAGAAGGAGGAGGAGAAGAAGAAGAAGCAGAAGAAGAAGAGGAGGAAGAAGAAGAAGAAGTTGAAGTGGAAGAGAGGAAAAAAGGAAGAAGAAGAGGAAGAAAGGGAAGAAGAAGAAGAAGAAAAAGAAGAAGAAGAGGAAGATGAAGCAAAAGAAGAAGAAGAAGAAGAAGAGGAAGAAGAAGAAGAAGAAGAGCCAGAAGAGGAAAAGGGAAGAAGTGGTAAAAGAGAAGGAAGAAGACGAAGAAGAAGAAGAATAAGAGAAAAAAGAAGAAAAGGAAGAAGTGCAAGAAGAAGAGGAAGAAGTAGAAGATGAAGAAGAAGAAGAAGAAGAAGAAGATTATGATGATGATGAAGAAGAAGATGATGAAGAAGAAGAACAAGAAGAAGAAGAAGTAGAGGAAGAAAAAGATGAAGATAAGGAAAAGGAATAAGAAGAAGAAGAAGAATAAGAGAAGAAGAAGGAGAAGAAGAAGTAATAATAGTCGAAGAAGAAGAAATAAAAAGGAAGAAGAAGAAGAAAAGGAGGATGATAAGGAGGGGGAGGAAGAAGAAGAAGAGGAATGAAGGAGAAGAAAAAGAAGGAGAAGAGGAAGAAGAAGAAGAAGAAGAAGAAAAATAAGTAGAAGAAGTAGTAGAGGAAGAAGAAGAAGAAGAAGAAGAAGAGGAAAAAAAGAGGAAAAAGTAATAGAAGAAAAAGAAGAAGAAAAGTAGTAGTAGTACAAGAAGAAGAAGAAGAAGAACAAGAAGAAGAAAAAGAAGAAGAGAATAAGAAGAAGAAGGAGTAATAATAGAAGACAAGAAGAAGAAAAGAGGAAGAAGAAGAAGAAGAAGAAGAAGAAAAGGAGGAGGAAAAGGACGAGGAGGAGGAGGAAGAAGAAGAGGAATTAAGGAGAAGAAAATGAAGGAGAAAAGGAAGAAGAAGAAGAAGAAGAAGAAGAAGAAGAAGAAGAGGAAGAAAAAGAAGAAGAGGGAGAGGAGAAAAAAACAAGAAGAAGAAGGAGGAGGAAAAGGAGAAAAAGTTGAAAAAGAAGAAGAGGAAGAAGAAGGAGAAGTAGAAGTGGAAGAAGAAGACGAAAAAGAGGAAAAGGAAGAAGAAGAGGAAGATGAAGAATAAGAGAAGAAGAAGAAAAAGAAGAGGAAGAAGATTAAGAAGAGGAAGAGGAAGAAGAAGAAGAAATAGAAATAGTAGAAGAAGAAGAAGAATGAAATGAAGAAAAAGTTGTAGTAGAAGAATAAGAAAAAGAATATGCAGAAGAAGTAGGAGAAGCAGAGATTAGGTATTATGCATTTATGATTAAGGATTACGGAGAGATTAGGGATTTGGGATTTAGGATAAGAGATTAGGGATTAGGGTTTCGGGGTTAGGAATTTGTGATTTGGTAATAGTGATTAGAGTTAGAGTTTATGGAATCGGGATAAGAAATTATGGAAGAGGGATTAAGGAATAGGGGTTTAGGGATTAAGAATTAAGAATTAGGGATTAGAAATGTAGGGATTATGGAATAGGGAATATGGATTAGGGATTAAGGGATAAGTATTAAGGATTAGGGATTAAATAATAGAGATTAAAGTTAAAGGATTAAGGATTAAAGATTAGAGATCAGGAATTCGGGATTAAGGATAAGATATTTAAGATTAAGGATTATAGATTATGATAATAGGTATTTATAATTAAGGATTATGGATTAAAGATTAACGATTAGGAATTAATGGTTAAAATTAGGAATGAAGGGTTAAAGACTATAGATTAAGGATTATGGTTTAACGATTACGATCTAGGGTTTAGGGATTAGGGATTAAAGATTAAGGATTAGGGATAGATTAGGGACTAAGGATTAGGGATTTTGGCTTACAGTGTTGGGATTAAAGCTTAGAGATCTGGAATTGTGGAGGTTATGGATTATAGAAAGAAGAAAGAAGAAGGAAGAAGGAAAAAGGAAGAAGGAAGAAAAAAGAAGGAAGAAAGAAGAAGGAATGAGGAAGAAGAAATAAGAAAGAAGAAAGAAGAACAAGAAGAACAAGAAGAAGATGGAGGAGGACGAAAAAAAAGAAGAAGAAGAAGAAGGAGAAGAAGAAGAAGAAGAAGAAGAAGGTGAAGAAGGAATAGAAGAAGAAGAAGAGGAAGAAGATGAAGAAGAAGAAGATGATGATGAGGAAGTAGAAGAAAAAGAAGAAGAAAAAGAATAATAAGAAGAGCAAGAAGATGAAGAAGAAGAAGATGATGATGATGTTGATGATGATGAACATGAAGAAGAAGAAGAAAAAAAAGAAGAGGAAGAAGAAGATGAAGAAGAGGAGGAAAAGGAAGTAGAAGAGGAAGAAGAGGGAGAAAAACAAGAGTAAGAAGAAGAAGAAGATGACGATGACTAAGAAGTAGAAGAAGAAGAAGAAGAAGCAAAAACAGAGGAAGGATAAGAAGAGGAAGAAGAAGAAGAAGAAGAAGAAGAAGAACAACAAGACCTAGAAGAAG
>JAIUJO010001665.1:22500-50000 GCA_023846275.1 Vanilla planifolia
AAGAAGAAGATGACAATGAAGAAGAAGAAGAAAAAGACAAAGAAGATGAGGAAAAAGAAGAAGAGAAAGAAGAAGTAGAAGATGAGGAAGAAGAAGAAGCAGACAAAGAAATTGAAGAAGAAGAAGAAGATGAGGTAGAAAAAGTAATAGATGAGGATAAAGGAGAATATGAAGAAGTAGAAAACAAGAATAAGAAGAGGTAGAAGAAGAAGAAGAAGAAGAAGAAGAAGAAGAAGAAGAAAAAGTTGAAGAAGAAGTAGAAGAAGAGTAAGAAGAGGAAGAAAAGGATGAAGAAGAGGAAGAAGTGAAAGAAGAAGAAGAGGAAGAAGATGAAGAATTTGATGGACAAGAAGAAGAAGAAGAGGAAGACGAAGAAGTAGTGGAAGAAGTAGCAAAAGAAGAGGAAAAAGAAGAAGAGGAGGATGGAGAAAAAGAAAAGCTAGAAGAAGAGTAAGAAGTGGAAAAAGAGGCAAAAGAAGTAGAAGACAAAGAAGAAGAAGAAGATAATGATTATAAATAAGAAGAAGAAGAATGAAAAAAATAAGAGAAGAAAAGATGAAGAAGAGGAAAACAAAAAAGAAAAAGAAGTAGAAGAAGAAGAAGAGAAGAAGAAGATGAAGAAGAAGAAGCTGAAGAAGAAGAAGATGATGAAGAAGAGGAAGAAAAAGAAGAGGTATAAGAAGAAGAAGAAGGTGACGAAAAAGAAGAAGAAGAAGAAGAATAAGAAGAAGAGGAAGAGGAAGAAAAAGAAGGGGAAGAAGAAGAAGAAGAAGTGCTAGAAGAAGAAGAGAAAAAAGTAGAAAAAGAGGTGGAAGAAGAAGAAGACGAAGAGGTAGAAAGAAGATGAAGATCAAGAAAAAGAAGTGGAATAAGAAGAAAAGGAAAAAGTGGAAGAAGAAGAGGAAGAAGGCAAAGAAGAAGAAGACGAAGAAGACAAAGAAGAAGAAGAGGAAGAAGAAGCAAAAGAAGAGGAAAAAGGCGAAGAGAAAGAAGAAGAAGAAGAGCTAGAAGAAGAAAAGGAAGAAGAAAATGATTAAGAAAAAGAAAATGAAAAGGAAGAGAAGAAGAAGAAGAAAAGAAGAAGTAGAAGAAGAAGAAGAAGAAGAAGAAGAAGATGATGATGAGGAAGAAGAAGAAGAAGAAGAGTTAAGGAGAAGAAAAAGGAGAGAAGGAAGAAGAAGAAGAAGAAAAAGAAGAAGAAGAAGTTGAAGGAGGAAAGGAAAAGTGCAAGAAGAATAGGAAGAAGAAGCAAAAGAAGAGGAAAAAGAAGAAGAAGAAAAAGAATAAGAAGTGAAAAAAGAGGAAAAGAAAGAGTAAGAAGAAGAAGTGGTAAATAAAAAAAAGAAGAAGAGGTTGAAGAAGAGGAACCAGAAGAAGAAGAAGAAGAAGAAGAAGAAGACAAAGTAGAAGATGAAGAAGTGGAAGAAGAAGAAGAGGAAGAAAAAGAAGAGGAACAAGAAGAAGAAGAAGAAGAGGAAGAAAAAGAAGAGGAACAAGAAGTAGAAGAAGAAGAGGAAAGAAAGAAGAGGAAGAAGAAGAAGAAGAAGGAGAATAATAAGAATAAGAAGAATAAGAAGTAGAAAAGAAAAAGATGGGAAGAAGAAGAAGAAGAACAAGAAGAAGAAGAAGAGGAAGAAGAAGAAGAAGAAGAAGAAGGAGACGAAGAACAGGAAGAAGAAGAGGAGGTAGAGGAAGATGAAGAAGACGACGAGGAAGACAAAGGCAAGGAAATAGAAGAAGAAGAGGAAGAAGTAGAAGAAAAAGAAAAATGAGAAAAGTAAGTAGAAGAAGAACAATATGAAGAAGAAGTAGAAGAAGATGAAGAGGAAGAAGAAGCAGAAGAAGAAGAAGAAGAAGTGGAAGATGAGTAAAAAGAGGAAGAAGAAGTGTAGGAAAAGAAGAAGAAGAATTGGTAGAAGGAGAAGATGAAGATGAAGAAGAAGCAGAAGAAGAAGAAGAAGAAGAAGAAGAAAAGAGGAAGAAAAATCAAAAGAGAGGAAAATTAAGATGAGGAAGAAGAAGAGGAAGAAGAGCCAAAAGAAGAAGAGGAAGTAGTGCAAAAAAAGACAAAGAAGAAGAAGAAGAGATATGGTGAAGAAGAGGTAGAGTGAAGAAGAAGAAGAAGAAGAAGAATAAGAAGAGGAAGAAGAAGAGGAATTAGAAGAAGAGAAAGAAGAAGATGATGATGAAGAAAAAGAAGAGGAAGAAAATGAAGAAGAAGAAGAAAAAGAAGAAAAGATGAAGATGAAGAAGAAGACGAAGAAGAAGAGGAAGAAGACCAAGAAGAGGTAGTAGAGGAAGAAGAAGAAGAAGAAGAAGAGGAAGAAGAAGAAGAGGAGGAATTAAGGAGAAGAAAAAGAAGGAGAGGAGGAGGAAGAAGAAGAAGAAGAAGAAAAAGTAGAAGAAGAAAGAGATAAAGGAGGAGAAGAACAAGAAGAAGAACAGGAAGAAGTGGAAGAAGAAGAAAATAAGAAGATGTAGAATAAGGAGAAGAAGAAAAACAAGAGAAAGAATAGGAGAAGAAAAAGTTGAAAAAAAGGAAAAAGAAAAAGAAAAAGAAGAAGAAGAGTAGTAAGAAGAAGATGATGATGAAGAAGAGAAAGAAAAAGCAGAGTAAGAAGAAGAAGAAGATGAAGAAGAAGAAAAAGAAGAGGAAAAGGAAGAGGAAGCGAAAGAAGAGGATGATGAAGAAGTGGAAGAAGATGATGAAGTGCCAGAAGAAGAAGAGAAAGAGGTGGAAAAGTGGAGGGTGAAGAAGAAGAAGAAGAAGATGTAGAAAGAAGAGGAAGAAGAAGAAGAAGAAGAGGAAGAGGAAGAAAAGAAAAAAGAGGAAGAAGAAGAGGAAGAAGTAGAAGACAAAGATAAAGAAGAAGAAGAAGAAGAAGAAGAAGAAGAAGAAGAAGTAGGAGAAGAAATGATAAAGAAGAGGAAGAAGAAAAAGAAGAAGATGAAGAAGAAGAAGAAGAAGAAGAAGAAGAAGATGATGATGATGATGATGATGATGATGAAGAAGAAAAGCAAGAGGGAGAAGAAGAAGAAGAGGAATTAAGGAGAAGAAAAAGAAGGAGAAGAGGAATAGAAAGAAGAGGAAGAAGAAGTAGTAGTAGAAGAAGATGAAGGAGATGACGAAGAAGAAGAAGAATAAGAAGAAGAAGAAGAAGTGAAAAAAGAAGAGGAAAAGGTAGTAGTAGTAATAGAAGAAAAAGAAGAAGAAGACGAAGTTGAAGAAGATGAAGAAGAAGAAGAAAAACAAGAAGAGAAGAAGAAGTAGAAATGGAAGAAGAAGAAGAAGAGGAAGAGGAGGAAGAAGAGCAAAAAGAAGTTGAAGAAGTGGTAGAAGATGAAGAAGAGGAGCATGAAGAAGTGGAAGTAGATGAAGAAAAAGAAAAGAAGAAGAAGAAGAGGAGGAAGAAGAAGAAAAAGAAAAGGATTCTTCTTCTTCTACTTGTTCTCCTTCTCTTTCTACTTCTCTCTCTCCTTCTCCTTATCCTTCTCCTTCTCCTCATTCTTCTTCTCCTTCTCCTTCTCGACCTTCTCCACGACCTTCGTCTCCTTCTCCTACTTGTATTTCCTTTTCTTCTTCTACTTTTTTCGTCTTCTTTTTCTTCTTATTCTTTCTCTTCTTCTGCTTCCTCTTCTACATTTTCCTCTTTTTTTTCTCTTCTTCTTCCTCTACTTTTTCTTCTTATTCTTGTCATTCATCTTTTCTTCTTCTTCTTCTTCTTCTTCATCCACTTCTTATTCTTCTTGTTCTTCTTCTTCTACTTCTTCCACTTGTTCTTTTTCTTCTTCTTTGTCCTCCTGTTCATATTTTTGTTCTTTTCCTTGTTCGTCCTCTTCTTCTTTTTCTTCTTCTTCTTCTTCTTCTTCTTCTTCTTCCCCTTCTTCTTCTTCTTCTTCTTCTTCTCGTTCTCCTTCTTCTTCTTCTTCTTCTTCTTCATCTTCTTCATCTTCTTCATCTTCTTCATCTTCTTCTTCTTCTTCATCTTCCACTTCTTCCCATTCTTCTTCATAATCCTTAATTCTTATTCCCTAATCCTTGATCTCTAATGCCTAATCAATCCTTCCCTAATCTCTAATCAATAATCCTCATACTTTAATCCCTAATCCATCCTTAATCTTAAGTTTCTAATCATTAATCTCTAATCTAAAATCCATTATCTCTAATCCCAAAACTCTTATCCCTAATACTTAATCTCTAATCCTTAATCTATAATCTAATCCCTAACCCTTAATCCCTAATCCCTATCTCTAATCCTAAATCCTTAATCTTTAATGTGTAATCTCTAATCTTTAATCCTAATTATAATCACTTAATCTCTTGTCCCTAATCCTTATCTCTAATTCTTAATCTTGAATCTAAATCCTAAATCAATAATCTCTAATCCTTAATCCCTAATAACTAATCCCTTAATCTATAATCCCTAATCCCTAATTAATAATCCCTTAATTCCTATTCCCCAATCCTTAATACCTAATCCTTATTACTTATTCCTTAATGTCTGTTCTTTAATCCTTTATCCTCAACCTCTAAACCTTAATCTTTAATTGCTAATCCGTAATCTCTAATCCCTAATCCTTAATCCCTAATCTGTAACTCCTAATCCCTAACAATTAATCCCTAATCCCTAACCCTTAATCGCTAATCCATATCTTCTTACCCTTCTTCTTCTTCTTCCTCTTCTTCCTCCTCCTCTTCTTCTTCTTCTTTCTCATCTTCTTCCTCTTCTTCTTTGTCTTCCTCTTCTTCTTCTTCTTGTTCATCATCATCATCATCATCTTCTTCTTCTTCTACCTCTTCCTCTCATTCCTCTTCTTCCTCTTCTTCTTCTTCTTCCTCTTATTCTTCTTCTTATTCTTCTTCGACTTTTTCTTCTTCTTATACTATTGCTTCTTCTTCTCCCTCTTTTTCTTCTTCTTCTTCTTCTTCTTCTTCCTCCTCTTCTTCTACTTATTCTTCTCCTTCAACTTCTTCTTCTTCGTCTTATCTTATTCTTCTTCTTGTTTGTCTTCTCCCTATTCCATAACCACTAATTGCTAATCCTTAATCCATCCCTTTTTCCACTTTATCTTCTTCTTCTTCTTCTTCTTATTATTATTATTCTTCTTCTTCCTCCTCATCTTTTATTACTTCTTCTTCCTCTTCTTCCACATCTACCTCTTATCCTTTTTGTTCTTCTTCTTCTTCTTTCTCTTCATCTTCATCTTCTTCTTCTTCCACAACTTGTCCTACATCTTCTTCTTCTTCTTCTTCTTATTCTTCTTCTTTTCTTATTCTTCTTTTTCTTCATCTTCTCCATTTTCTTCTTCTTCTTCTTCTTCTTCTTTGCCTTCCTCTTCTTCGTCCCCTTTGTCTACTTCTTTTTCTCCTTTGTTTTGATTCTTTTTGTTCTTCTTCTTCTTCTTCTTCTTCTACTTCAACTTCTTCTTCTTCTTCTTCTTCTTCTTCTGGTTCTTCATCTTCTTTTTCTTCTTCTTTTATTTCTTCTTCTTCCTCTTTTCCTCCTCCTCCTCCTTCTTCTTCTTCTTCTTCTTCTCTTTCTTTTTCTCCTTCTCCTTCTACTTCTCCTTCTCCTTCTCCTTCTACTTCTCTATCTCCTTCTCCTTATCCTTCTCCTCCTCCCTCTCTTTCTCATTCTTCATCTCCTTTTTCATCTTTTCGAAGTCCTCCTTCTCCTTCTCCTTCATCGTCTACCTTTTCTTCTTCTCCTTCTTCATCTTCTTCTCCAACTTCCTCCTCTTCTCCCTCTACTTCTTGCCTTCTTCTTTTTGTTCTTCTTCTTCGTCTTCTTCTTCCTCCTCTTCTTCTTCTTATTCTACTTTTTTCTCTTCTTTTTCATCTTCTACTTCTTCGTCTTCTTCTTCTCCTTCATCATTTTCTCCTTTTCCTTCTTCTTCTCTGTCTTTCTCTTCTTCTTATTCTTATTTTTCTTATTACTCTTTTTCTTCTTCTTCTTCGTTTCCTCTTATTCTTCTTCCTATTCTTTCTTCCTCTTTTGTTTCTTGTTCTTCTACTTCTTCTTCTTATTCTTCTTCTTTTTCTTCTTCATCTTCTCCTTCATTGTCTTCTTCTTCTTCTTCTACTTATTTGTCTTCTTTTTCTTCTCATTCATCTTTGTAATCCTTTATCCATATCCCTTAATCCTTAATCTATAACTCTTAATCCATCTCTCCTTAATCATTAATCTCTAATCCCCAAACCTTACTCACTAATCCATAACTTCTAATCCTTAATTCCTAATCTCTAATCCTTAAACCCTAATCCTCAATACTTAACCCCAAATCCTTAATCCTTAATTTATAGTCAATAATCCCTAATCCTTAATCCTTAATCTCTAATCCTTAATCCCTAATCTCTTATTCTTAATCCTTAATCCATAATCCTAATTATAATCACTTAATCTCTAATCCCTAACCCTGAATCTCTAATTTCTAATCTTTAATCTCAAATTATTAATCACTAATCTCTCATCCTTAATCCCTAACCATAATTACCTAATTTATAATCCCTATTCCTTAACACCTAACCAACAATCTTTAGTAATTAATCCCTTAATCTATTATCCTAAATCCCTAATCCTTAATCCATAATCCCTAATACTTATTCCATAATCCTTCTTCTTAATCACTTTCTTCTACTACTACTACTTTTTTTCATCTCCTTGTTTTCTTCATCTTCTTCTTCTTCTTCTCCTTCTTCTTCTCCTTCTCCTTCTTCTTCTTCTCCCTCTTCTTCTTCTTCTTCTTCTTCTTCCTCCTCTTCTTCTTCCACTTCTTTTTCTTCTTCTTTTTCCTCTTCAACTTCTTCTTCTACTTCTTATTATTCTCCTTCTTCATCTCTCTAATCCTTAACCCATAATTGCTAATCCCTAATCCATCTTTTCTTCCTCTTCCTTTTCTTCTTCCTTTTCTTCTTCTTCCTTTTCTACTTTTTCCTCTTCTTCTTCTTCTTCCACATCTTCTTGTTCTTCTTCTTCCACTTCTTCCTCTTCTTCCTTTTCTTCTTCTTCTTCTTCTTCCTCCTCGTCTTCTTCTTCTTCATCATTTTCTTCTTCCTCGTTTTCTTCCTATTCTTTTTCTTCATCTTCCTCTTCTTCTTTTCATCTTCTTTTTCTTTTTCTTCTTCTTCTTCTACTTCCTCTTCTTCTTCATCACTTTCTTCTTCTTCTTTTTCTTATTCTTCTTTTCTTATTATTCATCTTCTTCTTCTTCTTCCCCTTCTTCTTCTTATTTTTCTTCTTGTTCTTCTAGTTTTTCTTATTATTCTTCTTCTATTTCTTCTTCTTCCTCATCCTCCTCATTTTCTTCTTCTTCTACTTCGTCTTCTTATTCTTCTTCTTCTTGTCATCTTCGTTCTTCTTCCTCTTCTCCTTCTCCTTCTCCTTATCTTTGTCCTTCTCCTTCTGCTTCTCTTACTCCATCACTGTCTCATGCTACATCTCCATCTTCTCATTTTCCTTCTCCATCTCCTCCTCATTCTCCTTCTTCTCCTCCTTCTCCTTGTCCTACTGCTTCTCCTTCTTCTTCTCCTTGTTTTTGTTCTTCTTCTTCTTTTCTTCTTCATAATCCTTAATCCTTATTCCCTATTCTCTACTCCTTAATTCGTTCCTCCCTAATCTCTAATCTTTAATCCTTAATCTCTAGTGCTTAATCGATCCCTTCCTAATCCCTAACCAACATTTAATCCATAATTCCTAATCCTTAACCCCTAATCTCTAATCCCTAAACCCTAATCTCTAATACATAATCCTTAATCCATAATCCTTATTCTATAATCCATAATCTCTAATCCATAATATCTAATCCCTAATCCTTATGCCCTAATCTACAATCGGTAATCCTAATTATAAGCACGTAATCATTAGTCCCTAATAAAAAATCTCTAATCCCTAATCCTGAATCTCAAATCCTTGATAACTAATATCTAATTATTAATTCTTAATCTCAATTTCCTAATATGTAATTCCTAATCCTTAATACCTAATCCATAATCCTTAGAAATTTATCCCTTAATCCATAATCTTTAATATCTAATCCTTAATAATTAATCCCTTAATCCTTAATCCCTAATCTCTAATCTTTAATCCTTAATCCATATTACTTATTCATTAATCTCTACTTTAATCCTCTATCCATAATCCTTAAACCCAAATCCTTAATTGTGAATTCTTAATCCCTAATCCCCAATCCTAAATCCCTAATCCTTAATAGCTTATCTCTAATCCTTAACCCCTAATCCTTAATCCATCTCTTCTTCCATTTCTTCTTCTTCTTCTTCCACTTCTTCTTCCTCTTCTTCTTCTTCTTCTACTTCTTCCCATTCTTCTTGCTCATCATCTTCTTCTTGTTGTTGTTCTTCTTCTTCCTCTTCTTCTTCTTCTTCTTCTTCCTCTTCTTCTTCTTCTTCTTCTTCTTCTTCTTCTTCTCTTTCTTCTTCTTTCTCTTCTTGTTCTTTTTTTTCTTCTTCTTCTTCTTCTTCTTCTTCTTTTGTTGTTCATCTTCTTTCTCTTCTTCTTTCTCTTCTTCTTTTCTTCTTCTTCTTCTTCTCCTTCTTCTTCTTTTATTTCTTCTTCTTCTCCTTTATCTTCTTCTTCTTCATCTTCTTCTCCTTCTCCTTCTCCTTCCTCTTCTCCTTCCTCTTCTTCTACTGCTTCTTCTACTTCTCAATAATCCCTAATCCTAAATCCCAATCATAATACCTTAATCTCTAATGAATAATATCTTACACCTAATCTGACTTTTGAAATCCATAATCTCTAATCCCTAATCCATAAACTGTAATTCCTAATTCATTTTTCCTAATCCAAAATCCCTAATGCTAAATCCTTAATCTTTAATAATTAATCTCTTCATCCCTAAAACTTAATCCTTAGTCCCTAATCTCTTCATCCCTAATCCTTAATCCCTCGTCCCTATCACTTATTCTCTAATCCTTACTTCCTAATTTGTAATCCTTAATCATAAACCATAATCCCAACTCCCTAATCTCTAATCCCTAATGTCTAATATCAAATCCCTCCATCTCTAATCCATAATATGTACTCCCAAATTCCTAATCCCTTCCTTTTTAGTCCCTAATCCAAAGTCCATAATCCTCATTATAATTGCTTAATCTATGATCCTAATCCCTAATCTCTAATCTCTAATCCTGAATCTCGAATGCTTAATCACTAATCTCTAATCTTTAATCCAAAATCACTAATCCTAAATTTGTCTCTTCTTTCTCTTCATCTTCTTCTTCCCCTTATTTTTTTTTACTTTTTTTGCTTCCTCTTCTTCTTCTTCTTCTTCTTCTTCTATTTCTTATTCTTCTACTTCTTCTTCCTCTTGTTCTTCTTTTCCTTCTTTTTCTCCTTCATCTCCCTTTCTTCTTCTTTTTCTTCCCATTCTTCCTCTTTTTCTTCTTATTCTTCTCTTCTTGCATTTCGATCAATTCTTCTACTTCTTCTTCTTCTTCTTCTACTTTCCTCTTCTTCCTCTACTTCTTCCACTTCTTCTACTTCTTCTTCTTCCACTTCTTCTTCTCCTTCTTCCTCATCTTCTTCATCTTCTTCTTCATCGTCTTCCTCTTGTTCTTCTTCTTCTTCATCTTCATCTTTTTCTTGTTCCTCTTTTTCTCTTTCTTCTTATTCTCTTATTGTTCTTCTTCTTCTTCCTCCTCCCCCTTTTCTTCTTCTTCTTCTTCTAGTACTTCTTTTCCTCTACTCCTTCTTCCTCTAATCCTTCTTCATCTTCTTCTTTATCTTTTTCTTCTTCTTCTCCTTCCTCTTCTTCTTCTTCTATTACATCTATTTCTTTCTCTTCTTCTTCCTCCTCCTCCTTCTCTTCTCATTCTTCTTCTTCTTCTCCCTCTTCTTCTACTTTTCCTTCCTCTTCTTTGTCTTCTTCTTCTTCTTCAACTTCTTCTTCTTCTTCTTCTTTTTCTTCTTCCTCTTCTTCTTCTTCTAATTGTTCTCCTTCTTCTTCTTCTTCTTCTTCCTCTTTATTTTTTTATTCTTCTTTATGTTCTTCTTGTTCTTTTTGTTCTTCCTGTTTATTTTCATCTTCTTCTTCTTCTTGTTCTTCTTCTTCTTTTTCTTCTTCTTCTTTATCCTCTTCCTCTTTTTCTTCCTCCACCCCTTCTTCTTCCTCTTCTCCCTCCTCTTCTTTGACTCCATCTTCTTCCTATTCTTCATCTTCTTCCTCTTCTTCTTCAACTTCTTCTTCTTCTTCTTCTTTTCCTCTAACTCTTCCTCATCTTCTTGATCTTCTTCCTCTTCTTCCCCATTTTACTCTTGTTCTTCTATTTCTTCTTCTCCCCCTTCTTCTTCTTCTTCTACTACTACTAGTATTTCTTCTTTTTCCTCTTGTCCTTCATCCTCTTCTTCTTCTTCTTCTTCTACTACTTCCTCTTCTTCGTCTTCCTCTTCTTCTTCCTCTTTTTCTTCTTCTTCTTGATCTTCTTCCTCTTCTTCTTCATCTTCTTCTTCTTTGTAATTCCTAATCCTTAATGCCTAACCTATAATGCTTAGTAATTAATTCCTTAATTATTAATCAAGAATTCATAATCTCTAATCATTAATCCCTATTCCCAAAGCTTTAGTCCTTAATCTCGATTACTTATTCTTTAATTCCTACTCTTTAATCCCTTATCGTCAATCTCCAAACCCTAATCCTTAATTGTTAATCTGTAATCCCTAATCCCTCATCCTTAATCCCTAATCTGTAATCCTTAATCTCTTACACCTAATCCCTAATCCATAACCCCAAATCCCTAATTACTAATCTATATTTCTTCCCCTTCTTCTTCTTCTTCCCTTTCTTCTTCCTCATCTTTGTCTTCTTCTTTGTCTTCCTCTTCTTCTTCATCCCATTCTTCTGCTTTTTTTCCTTCTTCTTTGTTTTCTTTTTCTTCTTTTTCTTCTCTACTTTTTCTTTTACTTTTTTTATTTTCTTCTTCTTCTTCTTCTTGTTGTTCTTCTTCCTCTTCTTCTATTTCGTATTCTTTTTCTTTTTCTTCTTCTTCTTCCTCATCTTCATCTTCTTCTCCTTCTTCTTTTCCATCTCCTTCTCCTTCTCCTTGTCGTTCTCCCTCTACATCTCTATCTCCTTCTCTTTATCCTTCTCCTCCTACCTCCAGTTCTCGTTCCCAATCTCCTTCTCTACCTTCTCCAAAGTTCCCCTTCTCCTTCTCCTTCTTCCTTTTCTTCTTCCCTTTCTTTGACTTCTTCTTCCTCCTCATCTTCTTTTGCTTTTTCTCTTCTTCTTTTTGTTCTTCTCTTCTTCCACTTCTTCTTCTTGTTCTACTTTTTGCACTTCATTTTGGACTTCTTCTCCTTCTTCTTCTACTTCTCCTTCATCTTCATCTTCAACTACTACTACTTCTTCTCCTTCATCCTTTTCTCCTTTTTCTTCTTCTTCTTCTTATTATTTTTTTTATTCTCCTTGTTCCTCTTCTTCTTCTTCTTCTTCTTCTTCTTGTTTTTCCTCTTCTTCTTCTTCATGTTCTTCATCCTGTTCTATTTCTGGTTCTTCTACTTCTTCTTCTTCATCATCTTCTCTTGCTTCTTCCTCGTCTTCTTCTCCTTGTCCTTCTTCTTCTTCTTCTTCTTCTTCATCTTTTCCCTATCTTCTTCTCCTTCTACTTCTTCTACTTCTTCATCTTCTTCTTCTTCTTTTTCTTCTACGACCTCTTCTTCTCGTTCTTCTTTGTAATCCTTAATCCTTATTACCTAATCCCTAATCCCTAAGCCTGATCCATCTCTCCTTAATCCCTAATCCCTAATCCCTAAACCCAGATCATTAATCCATCCTTAATCCATAGTTTTTAATCCTTAATCTATAATCTCTAATCCTTAAACCCTAATCCTTAACACTTAATCCCAAATCCTTAATCCCTAATTTATAATCAATAATCCCTTATCCTTAATCCATAATTCCTAATCTCTACTTCTTAATCCTTAATCCATAATCTATAATTCTTAATCATTAATCGTATTTATTATTGCTTAATCTCTTGTCTCAAATCCTTAATCTCTAATTCTTAATCTTGAATCTCAAATCCTTAATCACTAATCTCTCATCCTTAATCTTTAATCTTAACTACCTAATTTGTAATCCCTAATTATTAATATCTAACCAAAAATCCTTAGAAAATAATCCCTTAATCTATAATCCCTAGTCTCTAATCCCTATTACTTATTCTTTAATCCTTACTCTTTAATCCTTTATCCTTAATCTCTAAACCTTAATCCTTAATTACTAGTCCATAGTCTCTAATCCCTAATCCTTATTCCTTAATCCCTAATCAGTAATTCCTAACACCTAATCCCTAATCCCTAATCCCTAATCCCATATACATCTTTTCTTCCCTTCCTCTTCGTCTTCTTTATTTTCTTCTTCCTCTTCTTCTTCTTCTCTTTCTAATCTTCTTCTTCTTCTTCTTTTTCTTCTTCTTCATCCTTATCTTTCTCTTCTTTATTATTCTTCTTCTTTCTCCTACTCTTCTTCTTCTTCATCATCATCTTCTTCTTCTTCTTCTTCTTCATCTTCTTCTTCTACTTCCTTTTCTTCTTTTCCTTCTTATTCCTCTTCTTATTCTTTCTTTTCTTCTTCTTCTTCTTCTTCGTCTTCTTCTTCTGTTACTTCTTCTTCCTCTTCTGCTCCTTCTTTATCTTTTCATCTTCTCCTTCTTTTCCTTCTTCCTTTACCACTTCTCCTTCATTTTATTCTTCTACTTCTTCTTTTTCTTCTTCTTCTTATTCTTGTTCTTCTTCTTCCTCTTCTTCTTCTCCTCCTCCTTCTCTTTCTTCCCCTTCTTCTCCCTTTTCTTGTTCTTATTCTTTTTCTTCAACGAACTCTTCTTCTCGTTCTTCTTTGTAATACTTAATCCTTATTCCCTAATCCCTTATCTATAATGCCTAATCAATCTCTCCTTAATCCCTAATCCCTAATCCCCAAACCCTGATCGTTAATCTATCCATAATCCATAATTTTTAATCATTAATCCCTAATTTGTAATCAATAATCCCTAATCCCTAATCCTTAATCCCTAATCCCTAATCTCTACTCCTTAATCGTTAATCCTTAATCTATAATTCTTTATCCTTAATCATAATTATAATTGCTTAATCTCTTATCCCTAATCCTTAATCTCTAATTCCTAATCCTGAATCTCAAATCCTTAATCAATAATCTCTCATCCTTAATCCCTAATCTTGATTACCTAATTTGTAATCCCTAATCATTAATACCTAACATAAAATTCTTAATAATTAATCCCTTAATCTATAATCCTTAATCCTTAATCTCTAATCCCTATTACTTATTCTTTAATCCTTACTCTTTATTCCTTATCCTTAATCTCTAAACCTTAACCCTTAATTACTAATCCATAACCTCTAACCCTAATCCTAAATCCTTAATCCCTAATCTTTAATGCCTAACACCTAATCCCTAACCCCTAATCCCATATACATCTTTTCTTCTCCTTCTTCTTTGTCTTCTTTCTTTTCTTTTTCCTCTTCTTCATCTTCTTCTTTCTCTTCTTCTTCTTTCTCATCTTCTTCTTCTTTTTCTTCTTCTTTCTCCTCATCTTTCACTTCTTCTTCTTATTCTTCTTATTCTTCCTCCTCTTCTTCCTCTTCTTCTTCTTCATCATCTTCCTCTTCTTCTTCATCTTCCTCCTTTTCTTCTTCTTCTTCTTCTTATTCCTCTTCTTATTCTTCTTCGCCTTCTTCTTCTTCTTCTTCTTCGTCTTCTCCTACTGCTACTTCTTCTTCTTTATCTTTTCATTTTCTTCTTCTTTTTCTTCTTCCTTTCCTC
The DNA here is from genome assembly GCA_023846275.1 of Vanilla planifolia. Lineage (NCBI taxonomy): Eukaryota > Viridiplantae > Streptophyta > Magnoliopsida > Asparagales > Orchidaceae > Vanilla > Vanilla planifolia. The sequence continues at coordinate 36,304 of JAIUJO010001665.1, forward strand.
TTCTCCATCTTTTTATTCTTCTATTTCTTCTTCGTCTACTTCTTCTTTTCCTTCTTCTTCTTCTTCTTCTCTTCCTCTTCTTCTTCTTCTCCTCTTTTTTCTTCTTCTTCTCCCTCTTCTTCCTCTTCTTCTTCCTTTTCTTCTTCTACTTCTTTTTCTTCTTCTTTTTCTTCTTCTACATCAATTTCTGCTTCTTATTCTTCTTCTTCTTCTTCTTCTTCCTCTTCTTCCTCTTCGTCGCTTTAATCCTTAACTCGTTATCACTAATCCCTAATCCATCTCGTCTTCCTCTTCCTTTTCTACTTCTTCCTCTTCTTCTTCTTCTTCTTCTTCTTCTTCTTCTTCTTATTCTTCCTTTTTTTCTTCTTCCTCGTCTTCTTCTTCTTCTTCCCCTTCTTACTCATCTCCCTCTTCTTCCTTTTCTTCTTTTTCTTCATCCTGCTCTTCTTCTTCTTCATCATCATTTTCTTGTTCCTCTTCTTCTTCCTCTTCTTCTTCTTCTTCATTTTCTTCTTCTCTTCTTCTTCGTCTTCTTCTTCTTCTTCTTCTTCTTCTCCTTCTTCTTCTTCATCACTTTCTTCTTCTTTTTCTCCTTCTTCTTTTCTTGTTATTCTTCTTTCTCTTCTTCTTCAACTTCTTCTTTTTCTCTTTATTCTTCTTGTTTTTCTTATTCTTCTTCTATTTCTTCTTCTTTTTCTTTTTACTCTTTTTCTTCTTCTTTTCTTCTTCTTCTCCTTCTTCTTCTTCTTCTTATTCTTCTTCTTCTTCTTCTCATCCTTTTCTCCTTCCTCCTCTTCTTTACCTTCTTCTTATCTTTCTCCTTCTCCTTCTGCTTCTCCTTCTCCTTATACTTCTCCATCTCCCTCTCATTTTCCTTCTCCTTCTTCGTCTCATTCTCCTTCTCCTTCTCCTTGTTTTTCTTCTTATTCTTCTAGACTTTCTTCTTCTTCTTGTTCTACTTTGTAATCCATATCCCTTATTCCCTAATCACTACTCCTTAATTTGTCCCTCCCTAATCTCTAATCCCTAATCCTTAATCTATAGTGCTTAATCCATCCCTCCCTAATCCCTCACCAACCCTTAATCCGTAATTCCTATTCCTTAGTCCTTAATCTCTAATCCCTAAACCATAATCCCTAATACCTAATCCCTACCTAAATCGTTAATCTATAATTCATAATCTCTAATCTTTAATTTCTTATCCCAATATCTAATCTCTAATCCTTATTCCCTAATCTATAATTGACAATACTAACTATAATCGCTTAATCTTTATTCCCTAATCCCTAATCTCTAATCCCTAATCTTGAATCCCGAATCCCTAATAACTAATCTCTAATCCTAAATTTCGAATCTCAATTTCCTAATCCGTAATCCCTAATCCATAATACTTAGTAATTTAACCTAACCCTTAATCCATAATCTTTAATGCCTAATCCTTAATAATTAATCCCTTAATCCTTAATACCTAATCTCTAATCCTTAATCCTTAATCCTTATTACTTATTCAATAATCCCTACTCCTTAATCCATTATCCATAATCCTTAAACCCTAATCCTTAATTGCTAATCCATAATCCATATTCCTTAAAACCTAACACCTTATCTCTAATCCTTAATCCATCTCTTCTTCCCTTTCTTCTTCTTCTTCTTCCTCTTCTTCCCCTTCCTCTTCTTCTTCTTCCTCTTCTTCCTCATCTTCCTCTTCTTTTTCTTGTTCTTTTTCTTCCTCCTCTTCTTCTTCGTCTTCTTCTTCTTCCTCTTCCACTTCTACTTCTTCTTTCTCTTCTTGCTCTTCCCCTTCTTCTTCTTCTTTTTCTCCTTCTTCTTTTCTTATTCTTATTCTTCCTCTTCTTCTTTCACTTCTTTTTTTCATCTTCTTCTCCTTCTTCTTCTTCTTTAATTTCTTCTTCTTCTCCTTTGCCTTCGTCTTCCTCTTCTTCTTCTTCTTCTCCTCCATCACTTTCTTCTTTTCTTTCACCTTCTTCTTGTCTTTCTCCTTCTTGTCGTACGACTTCTCCTTTTACTTCTCCATAATCCTTAATCCTAAATCTCAATCATAATCCCTTAATCTCTAATCAATAATCTCTTATACCTAATCTGACTTTTGAAATACCTAATCTTTAATCCTTAATCCCTAATTCCTTTTTCCTAATCTATAATCCCTAATTCTAAATCCTTAATCTTTAATAATTAATCCCTTATCCTTAATCCATTATTCTTAATCATTAATCCCTTCATCTATAATCCTTAATCCCTAGTCCATAACCCATAATCCTTAATCCCTCAGCCCTATCACTTATTCTCTAATCCCTACACCTTAATTTGTAATCCTTAATCCTAAAACCTAATCGCAAATTGCTAATCCATAATCCTAACTCCCTAATATCTAATCTTTAATGGCTAATATAGAACCCTCCCTCCCTAATCCCTAATCCTTAATACCTATTCTCTAATCCCTAATTTGTCCCTCCCTAATCCATAATCTATATTCCCAAATTCCAATCTCTTTCTTTTGAATCCCTAATCCTAAATTCATAATCCAAATTATAACTACTCAATCTGTAATCTTAATTCCTAATCTTTAATCTCTAATCTAGAATCTCAAATCCCTAATCACTAATCTCTAATCCTTAATCCCAAATCACAAATCCCAAATCTATCTCTTCTTCCTCTTCTTATTCTTCTTCTTCCTCTTCTTCTTTCTCTTCTTCTTCTTCTTCTTCTTCTTCTTTTGCTTCCTCTTCTTGTTCTTCTTCTTCTTCTTTCACTTCTTCTACTACTTTTTCTTCTTCCTTTTCTTCTTCTACCCCTTCTTCTTTCTCTCCTTCTTCTTTTCTTGTTCTTTTTCTTCCTCTTCTTCTTCCTCTTCTTCCTCCTTGTCTTTTTCTTCTTCCATTTCTTCTTTTTAATTGTCTTCTTCTTTCTTGTTCTTCTTCATCCTCTTCTTCTTCCTCTTTCTCCTCTTTTTCATCATCTTCTTCTTCTTCTTCTTCTTCTTCTTCTTCTTCTTCTTCTCCTTCCCCTTCTTCTTCTTCTTCTATTTGTTGTTCTTCTTCTTCTCCTCCTCTTCCTCTTTCTTCTCCTCCTTCTTCTTCTTTTATTTCTTTTTCTTTTTCCTCTTCTTCTTCTTCTTCTTCTTCCTTTTCTTCCTCTCTTCCTCTTCTTCTTCTTCTTCTTCTTCTTCTTCTTAGTCTTCCTGTTCTTCTTCTTCTTTTTCTTCTTCATTTTCCTCATCATCTTCCTCTTCTTCTTTTTCCTCTTCTTCAACTTCTTCACCTTCTTCTTCTTCCTCTTCCTCCACTTACTCTTCTCCTTCTCATTCTTCTTCTTCTTCTTCTTCCTCTTCTTCTTCTTCTTCTTGTTGTTCTTCTTCTTCTACTTCCTCCTCTTCTTCATTTTTTCTTCTTCTTCTTCTTACTCCTATCACTCTTCTCCATCTCATTCTTCTTCTTCTTCTTCCTCCTCCTCCTCTTCTTCTTCTCCCTCCTCTTCTTCTTCTTTTTCTTCTTCTTCTTCTTCTTCCTTATTTTGTTCTTCTGCTTCTTCTTTCTCTTCTTCTTCATCTTCCTCTTCTTCTTCTTCTTCTTCTTCTTTTTCTTACTCTTCTTCTTCTTGTTATTGTTCTTCTACTTCATTGCATTCTTCTTCTTCTTCTTCTTCTTCTTTTTCTTACTCTTTTTCATTTTTTCCTTCTTCTTCATAATCTTTAACCCATATTCCCTAATCCCTACTCATTAATCCCTCACTTCCTAATCTTTAATCCCTAAATTTGTGATCTCTAATCCACGTCTCTTTAATCACTAATCCTTAATGCATTTTACCTTATCCTTAAACCCTAATCCCTAATTCTTAATCAATCCTTAATCCATAATCCTGTCCTTAATCCCTAATCTCTATTCCTTTATCACTAAATCGTAAGTCATAATCTCTAATACCTTACCCCAAATCCTTATTTTATAATCCATTATCCTATATCCCTAATTTCTAATCCCTAATCCCTAATCCTTAAACCCTAATCCCAATCTCTAATCTCTAATCCATAATCTATATTCCATATTCCCTAATCCATAAACTCTAATCCCTTATCCATAATCCTTAATTCCTAATTCTTAAAGCTTAATCACTTATCCCTAATTCGTAATCTTAATCCTAATCACTTAATCTTTAATCCTTAATCCTTAATCTCTAATCCATAATCTTGAATCCCTAATCCATAATCACTAATCTATAATACTTAATCCTTAGTCCCTTTTCTCTAATCTGTAATCTCGAAACCCTAATCTCCAATCCTTAAAAATTAATCCCTTAATCCTTACTCCTTAATCCTTAATCCCTAATCATTGATCCCTTCATCCCTAATCCTTAACCTTAATCCCTAATCCCTAATCCCTAATCATTAATCCCTTATCCCTATTACTTATTCCTTAATCCTTACTCCCTTATCCTTAATCCTTAATCCATAAACCTTAAACCCTAATCCCTTATTGATAATCCCTAATCATTAATCTTTAATTTGTAATCCATAATCCCTAATTCTTAATCCTTAATCCTTAACACCTAATATCATATCATTTTATTCATGATCCTTAATCCCTAATTCTTAATGCCTAATACTTATCTTCTTCCTCTTCTTCTACTTCTTCCCTCTTCCTTCTTCCTTCTTCCACTTTTTCTTGCTCCCCTTCTTCCTAATCCCTAATCCATAATCCCTACTCCCTAATCCATGATACTTATTCTCTAAACCCTAATCCCTAATTGCTAAATCATATTCTTTAATGTTAAATCTTTAATCCCTAATGCTTAATATATAATGCCTAATACCTAATCCCTCCCCCTAATTTTTAATCTGTAATCCCTAATACCTAATCTAGAATCTCTAATCCCTCCCTCATTAATTCCTAGTCCCTAATCCTTCATTTCATAATTCTTAATCCATAATCCCTAATTCTTAATCTCTAACCCCTGATCCTTAATCTATCTCTTTTTCATCTTCTTCTTTCACTTCTTCTTCCTCCTCTTCTTCTTCTTTTTCTTCCTCTTCTTCTTCTTCTTCTTTCTTACCTTCATCTTCTTTTTCTTCAACTTCTTTCTCTCCTTCCTCTTCTTCTTCTCCTTCCTCTTTCTCTTGCTTTCCTTCTTCTTTTTCCACTTCTTGTTCTTTTTTCATTCGCTTCCTCTTCTTCATCTACAACTTCTTCTTCTTCTACATCTCTTCTTCATCCTCTTACTATTTTTCCTCTTCTTCCTCTTCTTCTTCTTGTTCTTGTTTTTCTTCTTCCTCTTCTTCTGTCTCTTCTTCTTTTTCCTTTACTTATTCTTCTTCTTCTACTACTACTTCTTCATCTTCGTCTTCCACATCTTTTTCTTCTTCTTCTTCTTCCTCTTCCTCTTCCTCTTCTTTTCTTCTTCTTCTTCTTCTTCTCATTCCTCTTCTTCTTCATCACTTTCTTCTTCTTTTTCTCCTTCTTCTTTTTTGTTATTTTTCTTCCTCCTCTTCTTCTTCTTCTTCTATTTTTTCTACTTCTTCCTCCTCTTTTTCTTCTTCTTTTTCTTCTTCTTCTTCTTCTACTTCTTATTCCTATTCTTCTTTTTCTCATCCTCCTTCTCCTTCCTCCTGTCCCCCTTCTCCTTATCATTCTCCTTCTCCTTCTCCTTCTCCTTCTACTTCACCATCTTCTTATCATTTTACTTATCCTTCTCCATCTTCTTCACGTTCTCCTTCTTCTTGCCTTCCTTCTCTTTTTCCTACTACTTCTCCTTCTTCTTCTCCTTGTTCTTCCTCTTCTTCTTCTACACATTCTTCTCCTACTCATTCTTCTTCGTAATCCTTAATCATTATTTCGTAATCTTCACTCCTTAATTCATCTCACCCTAATCTCTAATCCCTAATCCTTAATCTATAGTGCTTAATCCATCCCTCCCTAATCCTTAATGAACCCTTAATCCATAATTCCTAATTTTTAATCCCTAATCTCTTTTCCATAATCTCTAATCCCTAACCCTAATCTGTAATACTTAATCCCTAACCCTTAATCCTTGATCTGTAGTACATAATCTTTAATCCTTAATATCTAATCCCTAATCATTATTCCTTAATCCATAATAGTTAATCTTAATTATAATCTCTTAATCTTTAATCCCTAATCCCTAATCTCTAATCCCTAATCCTGAATCCTGAATCCCTGATATCTAATCTCTAATTCTTAATTCCTAATCAAAATTTCTTAATCCATAATTCTTAATCCTTAAGACGTAATCCATAATCATCAGTAATTAATCCCTTAATCCTTAATCTTTAATGCCTAGTCCTTAATCATTAATACCTTAATCTTTAATCCCTTATCTCTAATATTTAATTACTCATCCTTGTTATTTTTTCATTAATACCTACTCCTTAATCCTTTATCCATAAACCTTAAACCCTAATCCTTAATGGCTAATCCATAATCCCTAATCCTTAATCCCTAACATCTTATCTCTAATCCATAACCGCTACTCCTAATCCCTAATCCAACTATTCTTTTCCTTCTTCTTCTTCTTCTTCCTCTTCATCTTACTCTTCTTTTTCTTCATATTTCTCCTCCTCTTCTTCTTCTTCCTGATCTTCTTCTTCTTACTCTTCTTCCTCATCTTCTTCTTGTTCTTCTTGTTGTTCTTCTTCTTCTTCCTCTTAATCTTTCTCTTCTTCTACTTATTCTTCTTCTACTTCTTCATCTTCTTGTTCTTCCCCTTCTTGTTCTTCTTCTTTTTCTCTTTCTTCTTCTTTTGTTGTTATTTTTCTTCCTCTTCTTCTTTTCTTCTCCTTCTTCTCCTCCTTTTTCTTCTTTTATTTCTTCTTCTTCTCCTTCATTTTCATCATCTTCTTCTTCTTCTTCTTCTTCTCCTTCTTATTCTCCTTCGCTTTTCCTTCTCTTTATCTTTCTCCTTCTTCTTCTCCTTCTTCTACTATTTGTCCTTCTACTTCTCCATAATCTTTCATCCTTAATCCCAATCATAATCCCTTAATCTCTAATACATAATCCTACTTTTGAAATCCCTAATCCCTAATCCGTAATCAGTAAACCTTAATCACTTGGACTTTTTTGTAATCCATAATCCCTAATCCTAAATCCTTAATCTTTAATAATTAATTACTTAATCCATAATCTATATTTCCTTAAAATTAATCCCTTCATTCATAATCCTTAACCCTAGTCCCTGATCCATAATCCTTAATCTTTCATCCCTATTACTTATTTTCTACCCCTACTCCTTAATTTGTAATTCTTAATCCCTACACCCTAATCCCTAATTACAAATCCATAATCCCAACTCCTTAATCCCTAATGCCTGACATTGAATCCCTCTCTCTAATCCTTAATCCCTAATACCTAATCTCTAATCCCCAATCCTTCCCTTCTTAATTACAATCTTTAATCCCTGATCTATAGTACATAATCCTAATTATAATTGTTTAATCTGTAATCTTAATTTTTAATCTCTAATCTCTAATCCTAAATCTCAAATCCCTAATCACTAACTCTAATCCTTAATCCCAAATCACTATACCTAAATCTATCTCTTCTTCATCTTCTTGTTCTTCTTCTTCCTCTTCTTCTTCCTCTTCTTCTTCTTCTTATTCTTCTACTTCTTTTTCTTCTTCTTCTACTTCTTCTTTCTCTTCTTCATTTCCCCTTCTTCTTTTTCTCCTTCCTCTTTTCTTATTCTTCTTATTCCTCTTCTTCCTCTCTTTCTTCCTCTTTTGCTTCTTTTTCTCCATCCTCCTCTTTTCTTGTACTTCTTTTTCCTCTTCTTCTTCCAATTTTTCCTCTCTTTCTTTTTCTTCTTCTTCTTCTTCTTCTTCTTCACCTTCTTCTTCCTCTTTTATTTCATCATCATCTTCTTCTTCTTCTCCTCCTCCTCCTTATTCTTCTTCTCCTTCCTCTTCTTCTTTTATTTCTTCTTCTTCTTCTTCTTCTTCTTCATCTTTTTCTTCCTCACTTCTTCTTCTTCTTTTCCTACTTTATCTTCCATTTCTTCCTCTTCTTCTTTTTCTTCTTCATCTTCTTCTTCCTCCTCCTAATCGTCATCATCATCATCATCTTCTTCTTCTTCTTCTTCATCTGGTTCTTCTTCTTCTTCTTCAAATTCTTCACCATCGTCTTCTTCTTCCTCAACTTCTTCACTTTCTTCTTCTTCTTCCGCCTCTTATTCTTCTCTTTCCCATTCTTCCTCTTCCTCTTCTTCTTCTTCTTCTTCCTCTTCTTCTTCTTGTTCTTCCTCTTCTTCTTCCTCCTCCTCCTCTTCTTCTTCTTTTTCTTCTTCCTCTTCTTCTTCTACTTCTTACTCTTCTCACTCTTCTCAATCTCATTCTTCTTCTTCTTCTTCTTCTTCCTCCTCTTCTTCTTCTTTTTCTTCTTCTTCCTCTTCTTCTTCTTCTTCCTTATCTTCATCTTCTCCTTCTTCCTCTTCCTCTTCATCTTCCTCTTCTTCTTCTCCTTCTTCCTTCTCTTCCTTTTCTTCTTCTACCTCTTCTTTTACTTCTTTTTTTCTTCTTCCTCTTCATCATCTTCATCTACTACTTCTTCTTCGTCGACATCTCTTCTTCCTCCTCTTGCTCTTTTTCCTTTACTTCCTCTTCTTCTTCTTCTTCTTGTTCTTCTTCTCATTCTTCTTCTTCTTCTTCCTCTTCTTCTTCCTCTTCTTCTTCTTCTTCTACTTTTTCTTCTTCTTCTTTTTCTTCTACTTCTTCTTCTTCTACCTCTTCCTCTTCTCCTCCTCTTTCTTCTTCATCTACTTTTCCTGTATTTCTTCTTTTTCGTCTTCTACTTGTTCTTCTTCTCCTCCTTCTGCTTCTTGATCACCTATTTCTTCTTCTTCTTCTTATTCTTCTTCCTCTTCTTCATCATTTTCTTTCTCTCTTCTTCTTGTTCTTCTTCATTTTCTTCTTCATCTTCTTCTTCTTCTTCCTATTCTTCCACAACTTCTTCACCTTGTTCTTCTTCTTCTTCTTACTCTACTCATACTCATTCTTCTTCTTCTTCTTATTCTTCTTCTTCTCCCTCTTCTTTTTTCTCCTTCTTCTTCTACTTCTTCTTCTTCTACTTCCTCATTTTCTTCTTCTTTTTAATCTTCCTCTTCTTCTTTGTCTTCTTCTTCTTCTTCTTCTTCCTCCTCTTCATCTTCTTCTTGTTCATCATCATCAATATCATCTTTTTCCTCTTCTTCTCCTCCTTGTTCTTCTTTTTCCTCTTCTTTACCCTCTTCTTCTTCTTCTCCTTCTTCTTCATTTTCCTGAATCTATATTCCTTAATCTCTACAACTTAATCCATTCCTCCCTTATCTCTTATCTATAAATTTATAATCCCTAATCACTAATCTCTAAGTTTTATTTCTTAATCGCTGATCCCTAATCTCTAATCAATACTTAATCTATAATCTCTAATCTTTAATCCCTAATCACTAATCCTTAATCTCGAATCCTTAAACTTTAATCCTTAATACCTAATCCCTAGTACTTAATCCATAATCCATAATCTCAAATCTCTAATCTCTAATATCTAATCCCTAATCCATAATCCTTAATACTTGGTCCTCTTCTTCCTCATCTTCCACTTCTTCTTATTCTTGTACTTCTTCTTTTTCTTCTTCCTCTTCTTATTTTACATCCTCTTCTTCTTCTTCTTCTCCTTCCTCTTCTTCTTCCTCTTCTTTTTCTTCTTTTTCTTCTTGTTCTTGTTCTTCTTGTTCTTCTTCTTCCACAGCTACTTCTTCTTGTTCGTATTCTACTACTACTTCATCCTCTTCTTCTTCTTCCTTTTTGTCTTCTTCTTCTTATATTTCTTCTTCTTTTTTTATTCTTCTTCTTCCTCTTCTTATTCTTCTTCTTCTTCTACTATTACTACTACTACTTCTTCTTCTACTTCTACTTCTTCTTCTTCTTCTAGTTCATCTTCTCTTTCTACTTCTCTGTCTTTATCTGTCTCCTTCTCCTTCTCCTTCTCCTTCTCCTTCTCCATCACCTTCTCCATCTCCTTCTCCTTCTCCATCTCCTTCTTGTTCTCCTTCTGCTTCTCCTCCTCCTCCTCCTTCTCCATATCCTCCTTCTCTTTCTTCTTCTTCTTCTTCTTCCTCTTCATGGTTCTTTCTTGTTTCTTGTTTCTTCTTTCTTTTCCTTCTTTCTTCCTACTTCTTCCTTACACCTTTCTTCTTCCCTCTTCCTTCTTTCTTCTTCTTTCTTTGTTCTTCTTTCTTCTTTCTTCTTTATTCTTCCCTTTCTTCTTCCTCTTTTTTTCTTCTTCTTTTTCCTAATTCTTCTTCCTCCTAACTTCTTCCTTCATTCTTCTTCCTTCTTCTTTCTTTCTTCTTCTTTCTTCTTCCTTCTTCCTTCTTCGTGTTCCCCAATCCCTAATTTCTAATCCTTAATCCCTATTCCATCCTTAAATCCTAATCCTTAATCCCTAATCTTGATTTCTTAATCTCTAATTTCTAATCCCTAACACGTAATTCCTAACCCTTAATGCCTAATCTATAATCTATAATATTTAATCTCTAATCTCTAAATCCTAATCTATAATATATAATTATTAATCCTTAATCTTTAATATATAATTCTTAATCTCTGATCTCTGATCTTTAATCCTAATCTTAATCCTAATCTGTAATCTCTAATACTTAATCTTGAATCTCAAATCTCTACTCACTAATCTCTAATCCCTAATTCTTATTTTATAATCTATAATCCCTAATCTTTAATAAATAATCCAATCTCTAATTATTAATCCCTTCATCTTAATTGTTTAGTCTCTAAACCTTAATCCTTAATCCCTAATTCTTATTACTTATTCCTTAATGCCTACTCATTAATCCATAATCCTTCATTTCTAAACCTTAATCCCTAATTACAAATCCATAATCCTTAATGACTAATACCTAATCCTGTCCTCCCTAAACCCTAATGGCTAATCCTATATACCTATCTAATCCCCAATCCCTACTTCCTTAATCTGTAATCCATATTCCATAATCCCTAATCACTCCCTCCTTAATCCATAAACCTTAATCCCTAAACCGTAATCTCTAATCCATCTCTTCATCCTCTTCTTCTTCTTCTTCTTCTTCCTCCTCTCCTTCATCTTCTTCTTCCTCTTTTCCATTTTCTTTTACTTCTTCCTCTTCTTCCTTATCTTCCTCTTCTTCGTCTTGTTCTTCTTCCTCTTCTTCGTCTTCTTCTTCTTCGTACTCTTCTTCTTCTTCTTTTTTCCTTTGCTTCTTTTCTTCTTCTTCTTTATCTTCTTCTTCTTCTTCTTTATCTTCTTCTTCTTCTTCTTCTTCTTCTTCTTCTTCGTCTTCATCTCCTTCATCTTCTTCTTCTTCTTCTTCTTCCTCTTCTTCTTCCTCCACTTCTTCTTCTTCTTCTTCTTCTTCTTCTTCTTCTTCTTTTCTTGTTCTTCATCATCCTCTTCTTCTTCCTCTTATTCATCATCATCTTCTTCTAATTCTTCTTCCTCTTCTTTGTCTTCTTCTTCTTCTTCTTCTTCTTTGTCTTCTTCTCCTCCTCTTTCTTCTTCTCTTTCTCCTTCTCCTTGTCTTTCTAATTCTCCTTCTCCTTGTCTTTCTAATTCTCCTTCTTCTTGTCCATCTCCTTCTCTGACTTCTACTCCTTCCCATTCTCTATCTGTTTCTCCTTCTCCATCTCCTTCATCTTCCCCTTCTCCTACTCCTTCTCCATCTCCTTCACCTTCTCCTCCTCCTTCTCGTTTTCCTTCTCAATTTCCTTCTCCTACTTCTTCTTCGTCTTCTTTCTACTTCTTCCTTCTTTCTTCTTTCTTCTTTCTTCTTTCTTCCTCCTTCCTCCTTCCCCCTTCCCTCCTCCTTGCTGCTTCCGTCTTCATTCTTCCTTCTTCCTTCTTTATTCTTTCTCTTTGTCTTCCTCTTCTTGTTCTTCTTCTTCTTTCTTTCTTTTCTTCATCATCACCTTCTTAGTCATCTTCTTCTTCTTCCTCCTCCTCTTCTTCTTCTTTTGCTTCTTCTTCTTCTTCTTCTACTTCTTCTTTCTTGTTCTTCTTCTTCCTCTTCTTCTTCTTCTTCTTCTTCTTCATCTTTTTTTTTTCTTCTTCTTCCTCTATTTCTTCTTCTTCATCATCTTCTTCTTCTTCATCTACTTCTGCTTCTTCTTCTTCTTTTTCTTCTTCTTCTACATCTCCTTATCTTTCTCCTTCACCATCTCCTTCACCTTCTTCTTCTCCTTCTCCTTCTCCTTCACCCTGACATTTTTCTCCACCTCTTCATCCTCCTCTTTTCTTTCTTCTTCTTCTTCTTCATCTTCTTCGTCTTCCTTCTTTCTTCTTCCTTCTTTGTTCTTTCTACATTTTTCTTTCTTCTTCCATCTTCCTTCTTCTTTACGTCTTCCATCTTTATTCTTCCTTCCTCTTTCTTCTTTATTCCTTCTTTTCTTCTTCCACTTCTTCTTCTTCGTCTCCGTCTTCATCGTCTTATTCTTCTTCTTCTTCCTTTACTTCTTCAACCTCATCTTCTTCTTCTTCTTCTTCTTCTTCTTCCTCTTGTTCTTCTTCATCATCGTCATCACCATCATCATCTTCTTCTTCTTCTTCTTCTTCTTCTTCTTCTATTTCTTCTTCTTCTTCTTCTTCTTCTTCTTCTTCTTCTTTTTCTTCTTCTTCTACTTCTTCTTCTTCTTCTCCTTCACCTCCTTCTCCTTGCCACTCTTCTTCTCCTTCTCCTTCTCTGTCTCCTACTCCTACTCCTACTCCTCCTTCTTCATCTCTTTCACCTTCCCCTTCTCCTTGTCCTTCTCCTTCTCCTTCACCTTCTCCTCCACATTCTCCTCGTCCTCCATCTCCTTTTCCTTCTCCTTTTTCCTTTTCTTCTTTTTCCACTTCTTCTTCTTCCTTCTTTCTTCTTTCTTCTTTCTTCTCTCTACTTTCTTCTTTCTTCTTTATTCTTCCATCTTCCTTCTTCCTTCCTTCTTCCTTCTTCCTTCTTCCTTTTTCTCTTTCTTTCTTCTTTATTCTTTCTTTTTTTCTTCCGCTTCTTCTTCTTCCCTTACTTCTTTTTCCTCTTCTTCCTTTTCCTCTTCTTCTTCTCCTTTCTTCATTATTCTTTCTTCCTTCATCTTCTTCTTCTAACTTTCTTCTTACTTATTTCTTCTCCCTAATCCCTAAATCCTAATCCTTATTCCTTAATCTTTAATTCCTAATAAGGAATCCCTAATCTATAATCAATATTTCCAAATCTTTAGTCCGTAATTTCTAATCCTTAATCACTAATCCTTATATCCTAATACCTTTTCTAATCTTAATCCTAATCCCTTAGACTCTAATCCCTATTCCATTGTCTCTAATCAAAAAATCCCTCATCCCTAATCTCTTATCTCTAATCCCTAATCTTTAATCCCTGATGCCTAATTTGAAATCCTTAAATCCTTAATCCTTAATCCCTAATCCTTAACCCCTAATCCCTAATCACTAATCCATCTCTTCTTCCTCTTCTTCTTCTTCTTCCTCTACTTCTTCCCCTTCTTCTTTTTCTTCTTCTTGCTCTTCTTCTTCTTCTTCTTCCTCATCTTCTTCCTCTTCTTCATCCTCATCTTCCTCATCTTCCTTTTCTTCTTCTTGCTCTTCCTCTTCTTTCTCTTCTTCTTCTTCTTCTTTTTCTTCTCCATCTTCCTTTTCTTCTTCTTCTTCTTCTTCTTC
>JAIUJO010001665.1:55000-87500 GCA_023846275.1 Vanilla planifolia
CTTCTTCTTCTGCTTCTCCTTCTCCTTCATCTTCTTTGTCTACTTCTTCTTATTCTTCTTCTTCTTTTCCTTCATTCTCTTTTCCTTTTTATTCTTTTTCTTGTTCTTTTATTTCTTAATCTTATTTTATTCTTGTTCCTTTCCTTCTTTTTCTTCTTCTTCTTCTTTTTTCTCTTCTTCTTCCTCCTATTCTTCTTCTCCTATCTTTTGTTCTTCTTTTCTTCTCCTTCTCCTTCTTCTTCTTCTTCTTCTTCTTCTTCTTTTTCTTCTTCATCTTCTTCTTCTTCTTCCTCTTCTTCTTCTCGTTGTACTTCGTAATTCTTAATCCTTATTCCCTAATCCCTAATTATAATGCCTAATCAATCTCTCTTTAATATCTATTCCTTAATCTCTAAACCCTAATCCATAATCCATCCTTAATCCATAATTCTTAATCCTTAATCCCTATCTCTAATCCTTAAACCCTAATCAATAATACTTAATCCTTAATCCTTAATCTATAATCCATAATCCCTAATCGTTAATCCCTAATCACTAATCTCTAATCTTTAATCCTTAATCATTAATCTATAATCTCTAATACTTAATATTAATTATAATTGCTTAATCTCTTGCCCCTAATCCTTAATCTCTAATTCCTATTCCTGAATCCCAAATCCTTAATCACTAATCTTTAATCCTTAATCCCTAATCTCAATTACCTAATTTGTAATCCTTAATCACTAATCTCTAATTCCTCTTCTTCCTCTTCTTCCTTATCTTCTTCTTTTTCATCATCTTCTTCTTCTTCTTCTACTTCTACTTTCTCTTCTTGTTCTTCCTATTCTTCTTCTTCTTCTTCTTTACCTTCTTCTTTTCTTGTTCTTCTCTTCCACTTGTTCTTCCTCTTCTTCTTCCTCTCCTTCTTCTTCTTCTTCTTCTTCTCCTTCTTCTTCTATTATTTCTTCTTCTCCTTCTCCTTCTCCTTCTTCTTCTCTTTCTCCTTCTCCTTGTCTTTCTCCTTCTCCTTCTTCTTTTGCTTCTCCTTCTACTTCTCCATTATTCTTAATGCTTATTCCCAATCATAATTCTTTAATCTCTAATCTCTACTCCCTAATCTCTAATACCTAATCCTAGTTCCCAAATCCTTAATCACTAATCTCTAATCCATAATCTCTAAACCCAAATCCCTAATCCCTTTTCCCAAATCCATAATCCCTAATCCTAAATCCTTAATCTTCTATAATTAATACTTAACCGTTAATCCTTAATCCCTCATCCCTAATCATTAATCCCTCCATCCCTAATACCTAATCCATAGTCCCTAATCTATCATCCTTAATCGCTCAACCCTATCACTTATTCCCAAATCCCTACTCCTTAATTTGTAATCCTTAATCCGTATATCCTAATCCCTAATTGCTAATCCATAGTCTCTAATGTCTAATCTCTTTTGCAAAATACTTAATCCGTTCCTCCCTAATACCCAATCCCTAGTCCCTAATACCTACTCTCAAATCCCCAATCCCTCCCTCATCCATAATCTACATTCCTAAACCCCAAATCCTTAATCCTAAATCTCTAGTCTCTAATCCTAATTATAATTGGTTATTCTCTAATAAATAACCAGTAATCTCTAACCTGTAATCCTGAATCCTAAATCCCGAATCACTAATCAAAAATCATAAATCCCTAATCTATAATCCTCATTCCTAAATCTTTAATCTACAATCCTTTGTAATTAATCTCTTAATCCTGAGTACTTAATCCGTAATCCTTAATCATTAATCACTTCAACCCTAATCCCTAATTCTTAATCCTTATTACTTATTCCCTAATCCTTACGCTATAATTACTAATCCACAATCCCTAATCCATGATTTTTAAACCATAATCCCAAATCCTTAATATTAAATACCGAATCCATAATCCCTCATTCCTTAATCCCTCACTCTTAATCCCTAACCCCTAATCCCTAATCCCTAATCCATCTCTTCTTCTTCTCTTTCTTCTTTTTCTTCCTCTTCTTCTTCCTTTTCTCCTTCTTCTTCCTCTTCTTCTTCTTCTTCATCATCATATTCGTCTCCTTTTTCCTCCTCTTCTTTATCATCATCCTCTTCTTCTTCTCCATCATCCCCTTCTTTTATTTCTTCTTCTTCTTCCTCTTCTTCTTCTTTTACTTCTTCTTCTTCTTCTTCTTTCTACTTCTTATTCGTCTTCTTCTTCTTCCTCTTCTTGATCTTCTTCTTTTTCTTCTACTTCTTCTTTCGCCTCTTCTTCATCTTCTTTCTCTTCTCCTTCTTTTTCTCCTTATTCTTTTCTTGTTCTTCTTCTTTCTCTTCTACTTCTTCTTCTTCTTCTTCGATTTCTTTTGCTTTTTCCTTTTCTTCTTCTTCTTCTTCTCCTTCTCCTTCTTCTTCTCCTTACCCATCTCTTTATCTTTCTTTTTTCCTTCTTTTTTCCTTCTCCATCTCCTTCTCCATCTCTTTCTCTTTCTACTTCTCCTTCTCCCCCATTTCCATGTCCTCCTCCTCTTTCTCCTTCTCCTTCTCTTTCTTCTTCTTCTTCTTTCTCTTCTTTCTTCTTTCTTCTTTCTTATTTCTTTGATCTTCTTCCTTCTTCATTCCACTTTCCTTCTTCCTTCTTTCTTCTTCTTCCTTCCTTCTTCTTTCTTCTTTATACTTTCTTCTTTCTTCTTTATTCTTCCTTTTCCTCTTCTTCTTCTTCTACTACATTTTCCTCTTTTTCTTCCTCTTCTTCTTCTTCCTTGTTCCTTCTTCTAGTTCTTCTTCCTCTTCTTTTTTCCTAATTCTTAATCCCTAACCCTTACACCCTAATCGATAATCCTTAATCCTTAAACCCTAGTCTCTAATTGCTAATCTATAATCTCTAATCCCTAATTTCTAATCTACAATGCCTAGTACTTAATCCCACTCTCCCTAATCTGTAATCCCTAATACCTAATCTTTAATCCTAAATCCCTCCCTCCCTAATCAATAATTTGTATTCTCTAATCCTTACCCCCTAATCCCTCCCTCCATAATCCCTAATCTCTAATCCTAAATAATAAATACCTAAACCTTAATCTCTAATTCCTAAGTCACAAATCCCTAACCCCTAATCCCTCCCTCCCTAATCATTAATTTGTATTCCTTGATACCTAATCTTAATCTGTCATTCCTCAATCCATAATCCCTAACCCCTGATCCCTAACTTGTCTCTTCTACTTCTACTTCTTCTACTTCTTCCTCTTCTTCTTCTTCTTTTTCATCCTTTTCTTCTTCTTCTTCATCCTTTTCTTCTTCTTCTTCTCCCTTATCTTTGCCTTCTCTTTCTTCCACTTCTTCTTTCACCTCTTCTTCTTCTTCTTCTTCTTCTTCTTCCACTTCTTCTTTTTCTTCTTCTTCTTCTTCTTCTTCATCTTTGTCTCACTTCTTCCTCTTCTTTTTTTCCTTCCTTTTTTTCTTATTCTACTTCTTCTTCTTCTTCATCTTCTTCTTTCTCTTCCTCTTCGTCTACTTGTTCTTCTTCTTCTTCTTCCTCTTCTTCTTCTTCCTCTTCTTCTTCTTCATCATCCTCTTCTACTTCTTCATCTTCTTCTTTTTCTTCTTCTCCTTCTTCTTCTTCCTCTTCTTCTTCTTTTTGTTAGTCTTCTTCTTCTTTTTCTTCTTCTTCTTCTTCTTCTTCTTCATCCTCCTCTTCTTCATCTTTTTCTTTCTCTCTTCTTGTTCTTCGTCTTTTTCTTCTTCTTCTTCCTCTTCATCTCCTTCTTCTTCCGACTTTTCTTCTTCTTCTCCTTCTTCTTCTTCTTCCACTTCTTGTTTTTCTTCTTCTTCTTCCTCTTCTTCTTCTTCTTCTTCTTTGTCTCTTCTTATTCCTCTTCTTACTTTTTCCTCTTCCTCTTATTCTTCCACTTCTTCTTCATGTTCTTCTTCTTCTTCTTCTTTTTCATCCACTTCATCTTCCTCATGTTCTTCCTCTACAATTTCTTCTTCTTCTTCTTCTATTTCTTCTTCTTTTTCTCCTTCTTCTTCTTCTTCCTCTTTTACTTCTTCTTCTTCTTCTTCTTCAACTTCTTCTTCTTCTTCTTCTTCTTCTTTATTTATTTCTCCTTCTTCCTCTTCTTTTTCTCCATCTTCATCTTTTTCTTCCTCCCTTCTTGTTTTTCTTCTTTTTCTTCTTCATCTTTCTCTTCTACTTTTTCCTCTTCTTCCTCTACTTTTCCTCTTCATCTTGTTTTTCTTCTTCTTCTTCTTCAACTTCTTCACCTTTTTCTCCTTCTTCTTTTTCTTCTTGCTCTTCTCCTCCTAATTCTTCTTCTTCTTCTTCCCCTTATTTTTCCACTTCTTCTTCTTCTTTCTCTACTTCTTTTTCTTTTTCTTTTTCTTCTTCTTCTTCTTCTTCTTCTATTTCTTCTTCATCTTCTTTTTTCATCTTCTTCTTCTTCTTCTTCTTCTTCTTCTTTTTGTTATTCTTCTTCTTCTTTTTCTTCTTCTTCTTCTTCTTCCTCCTCCTCTTCTTCATGTTTTTCTTTCTCTCTTCTTGTTCTTCGTCTTTTTCTTCTTCTTCTTCCTCTTCTTCTCCTTCTTCTTCCGACTCTTCTTCTTCTCCTTCTTCTTCTTCTTCATCTTCCACTTCTTGTTTTTCTTCTTCTTCTTCCTCTTCTTCTTCTTCTTCAGTTATGTCTCTTCTTATTCCTCTTCTTCCTTTTTCCTCTTCTTCTTCTTCTTCCACTTCTTCTTCATGTTCTTCTTCTTCTTCTTTTTCATCCACTTCTTCTTCCTTGTGTTCTTCCTCTACAATTTCTTGTTCTTCTTCTTATTCTTCATCTTCTTCTTCTTCTTCTTCTATTTCTTCTTCTTTTTCTTCTTCTTCTTCTAGTTCTTCCTCTTTTACTTCTTCTTCATCTTCTTCAACTTCTTCTTCTTCTTCTTCCTCATTTATTTCTTCTTCTTCCTCTTCTTTTTCTCCTTCTTCATCTTTTTCTTCCTCCCTTCTTCTTGTTTTTCTTCTTTTTCTTCTTCATCTTTCTCTTCTTCTTCTTCCTCTTCTTCTTCTACTTTTCCTCTTCATCTTGTTCATCTTCTTCTTCTTCTTCTTCAACTTCTTCACCTTTTTCTTCTTCTTCTCTTTCTTCTTGCTCTTCTCCTCCTAATTCTTCTTCTTCTTCTTCCTCTTCTTTTTCCTCTTCTTCTTCTTCTTTCTCTTCTTCTTTTTCTTTTTCTTCTTCTTCTTCTTCTTCTTCTTCTTCGTCTTCTTCATCTACCTCATATTCTTTTTCTTCTACTTCTTCGTCATCATCATTTTCTTCTTCTCCTCCTTTTTCTTCTTCTTCTCTTTGTTCTTCTTCTTCTTCTTCCTCCTCCTCCTCTTCTTCTTCCTCTCCTCCTTCTTTGTAATCCTTATTCCTTATTCTCTTATCCCTAATCTTTAATTCGACCCTCCCTAGTGTCTTATCTCAAAATTTGTAATCCCTAATCACTAATCTCTTATCTCTATTTCTCAATCCTTAATCCCTAATCCATCCTTAATCCATAATCCCTAATCCTTGATCCTAAATCTCTAATCCCTAATCTATTAATCCTAACCTATAATCCGTAAACCATAACCCCTATTGATTAATCCGTAATCTATAATCAATAATCCAAAATCCTTAATTTCTAATCCCTAATCCATAATCCTTAAACTCTAATCCTTAATACTTTATCCCTAATCTCTGATCTATAATCTTAAATCCTAAATCCCTAATCACTAATCTCTTCTCCTTTATCCCTAATCTCTATTTTGTTAATCCATAATTAAAAATTCTAAATCTCTATTCTCTAATCCTTAATATATAATCTCTTAACCCTTGATCTTTAATCCTAATCCTTAATCATTAATCCATTCATCCCTAATCCTTAACCCTAATCCCTAGTCCTTAATCTTTTATCTTTATTACTTATACCTTAATCCTTACACCTTAATCCTCAATCCTTAATCATTAAACCCTAATCCCTAATCCCTAATATATAATCCCTAATAACTAATTTTTAATCTCTAATCTGTAATATCTAATCCTTAATCCCTAACACCTAATCCCATATCCCTCCCTCTTTAATACCTAATCCCTAATCCCTAACTCCTAATCCTTAATCTATAATCCATCTAATTTTTCTCTTCTTCTTCTTCTTCTCCTTCTTCTTCTTCTTTTTTTCCTTTACCTCTTCTTCTTCTTCCTCAGCTTTCTTAGGTTTCTCTTCTTCTTCTTCTTCTACGTCCTCTTCTACTACTTCTTCCTCATCATCATCATCTTCTTCCTCTTCTTCTTCTTCTTCTTCTTGTTTGTCTTCTTCTTCCTCTTCTTCTACAACTACTACTACTTCTTCCACACCCCTTCTCCTCCTTCTTTTTCTCAATTTTCTTCTTTTCTTATAATTTTTCTTTCTCTTCTACTTCTTCCTCATCTTCCTCATCTTACTCTTCTTACTCTTCTTCTTCCTTTTACTCTTCGTCTTCTTTTTCTTCTTCTACTTCTTCTATTTCTTCTTCTTCTTCTTCTTCTTCTTCTACTACTACTCCTCTTTTTCCATCTCCTTGTCTTTCTCATTCTCCTTCTCCTTCTTCTTCCCCTTCTCCTTCTCCTTGTCCTTCTCCTTCTTCATCTCCTTTTCCTTCTCCATCTCCTCCTCTATTTCCTCCTCCTTCTCCTTCTTCTTCCTCTTCTTTCTATTCTTCTTCCTTCAACTTTCTTCTTTCTCCTTCCTTCTTCCTTCTTCCTTCTTCCTTCTTCCTTCCACCTTCCACCTTCCTTCTTTCTTCTTCCTTCTTCTTTCTACTTTACTCTTCTTATTTTCTCCTTTATTCTTCCTCTTCTTCTTCTACTACTACTTTTTCCTCTTCTTCTTTTATCTTCCTCCTTCCACTTCCTATTCCTCATCTTCTTCCCTAAATTTAAATCCTTACTTCCTAACCCATATTGCTTAATCTCTAAACCCTAATCCTTAATTACTAATCCAAAATCTCTACTCTATAATCCCTAATCACTAAATTATAATGCCTAGTACTTTATCCCTCCTCCCTAATTGCTAATCCATAATCCCTAATACCTAATCTCAAATTCCCAATTCCTCCCACCCTATCCCATAGTCTGTACTCCCTAATCCCCCATCTCTAATCCCTCACTCCTTAATTCTTAAACCCTAACCCATACTCAATAATCCCTAAACCATAATCCATAATTGCTAACTCCCAAATCTTTAAACGTTAATCCCTCGCTCCCTAATCTTTAATCTGTATTTCTTATATCTAATCCTTAATCCCTAACCACTAATCTTTCTTCCTCTTCTTCTTCATCTTCCTTACCTTCGTCTTCTTCTTCTAACTCTACTTCCTCATCTTCTTTTTCTCCTTCTTCTTCTTCTTCTTAATCATCCTCTTCTTCTTCTTCTTCTACCACTTCTTTTTCTTCTTCTTCTTCTTCCTGTTCTACTTCTTCTTTTTCTTCTTCTTCTTTTCTTCCTCTTCTTGTACTACATCTCTGCTTCTCCCTCTTCTCTCATTTCCACTTCTTCTCTTTTTTCTTCTTCTTCTTCTTCTTCATCTTCTTCTTCTTCTTCCTCTTCTTCCTCTTCTTCCTCTTCTTCTTCCTCTATTTGTTCTTCTTCTTTTTTTCTGCTTCCCCTTCTTCTTCCTCTTCTATTTCTTCCTCCTACATTACCTTCTTCATCTTTCCATTTCTTCTTCTTCTTCCTCTTCAACTTCTTCTTCTTCTACTTCATTTTTTTCTTCCTCTCTTCTTCTTCTTCTTCTTCTTCTTCTTCTTTCTCTTCTTCTTCTTCTTCTTCTTCTTCTTCTTTTTTTCTTTTTTTTTCCTCATCTTCTTCATCTTCTTCTTCATCTTCATCTTTTTCTTCTTCTTCTTCAACTTCTTGTCCTTCTTCTTCTTCTTCTTCCTCTTACTCTTCTCCTTCTCATTCTTCTTCTTGTTCTTCTTCTTCCTCTTCTTCTTCTTCCTCCTCTTCTTCTTCTTCTTCCTCCTCTTCTTCTTTTTCTTCTTCTTCTTCTTTTTACTCTTTTACTTCATATTCTTCTTCTTCTTCTTTTTCTTGTTCCACTTCTTCTTCTTCTTCTTCTTTTTCTTCTTCTCCTTCATCATCTTCTTTTTTTTCTTCTTCGTCTTCTTTATTTTCTTCTTCTACTTCTTCCTCTACTTCTTTGTCTTCCTCCTCTTCTTCTTCTTCTTCTTCTTCTCATCTTATTTTTCTTCTTCTTCTTCTTCTCCTTGTTCTTTTTTTTCCTCCTCTTCCTCTTCTCCCTTTTCTCTATAATTCTTAATCCTCATTCCCTAATCCCTACTCCTTAATCCCTGTCTCCCTAATCTCTTATCCCTAAGATAGTAATCCCTAATCCATGCCTCCCTAATCACTAATCTCTATTCCTTAATCCTTAAATTCTAATCGATCTTTAATCTATAATGCCTAATTCTTAATCCTTAATCTCTAAATCCTAAACCATATTCTCTAATACCTAATCCCTAATCCCTAATCTTTAATCTATAATCCATAATATCAAAGCCCTAATTTCTAATCCCTAATTTGTAATCTATAATGGCTAATATGAAATAGCTACATCCTTAATCCATAATTTGTAATCCCTAATACCTTATCTTTGATCCCTTATCCCTCCCTCCTCAATCCGTAATCCAAATTCCTTAATCCCTAATCCCACTTTCATAATCTCTTCCTTCTTAATCACTAATTCATAATTACTAATTACTAATAACTAGTCCCTAAACCTTAATCCCTAATTGTTAACTCACAAATCCCTTATTCCTAATCCTTAATTCCTTCCTCTTTAATATTTAATCCATATTCTTTGATACTTAATCTCTAATCCTTTATTCCATAATCTCTAATCCCTAATCTCTAATTCATAATCCCTAACAGTTGATCTGTAATCTATTTCTTTTTCCACTTCTTCTTCACTTCTTCTTCTTCCATATGTTCATCTTCTTCTTCCTTCTTTTTCTCATCTTCCTCTTCTTCTTCATCTTCCTCTTCCTCTTCTTCTTCTTCATCTTCTTCTTCACCTTTTTCTTCTCCTCTTCTTTTAGTTATTCTTCTTTTCCTTCTGCACCTTCTTTTTTTCTTCTTCTTCTTCCTCTTGTTCTTTTTCCTCTTCATCTTCCTCTTCTTCTCCTTCTTCTTCAACTTTTCACCTTCTCCTTCTTCTTCTTCTTCTTTCTCTTCTCCTTCTCTTTCTTCTTCTTCATCTTCTTCTTCCTCCTCTTCTTCTTTTCTTCTTCTTCTTTTTCCTCCTCTTCTTCTTTTTCTTCTTCTTTTTCTTCTTCTTCTTTTTCTTCTTCTTCCTTATTTTCTTCTTCTTCTTCTTCCTCTTCTTCTTCTAGTTCTTCTTCTTCTTCTCCTCCTCCTTGTTCTTCTTCTTCTTCTCCTTCTTCTTTGTAATGCTTAATCCTTATTCCCTTATCCCTACTCTTTAATCCCACCCTCCCTTGTCCCTTATCCCTAAATTTGTAATCCTTAATCACTAATCTCTTACCGTTATTCGTTAATCCTTATTCCTTAATCCATAATCCCTAATCCTTAATTCATCTTTGATCCATAATCCTTAATCCTTAATCTCTAGTCCCTAAACTCTAATCTCTATTTTGTAATACCTGAACTTTAATAAATTATACCTAATCCCTAATCCTTAATTCCTAATGAATAGTCCATAATTATGAATTCTTAATTTCTAATCCATAATCCTTAATCTTTAATTCTTAATCCTTAAACCCTAATCCCAAATACCTGATCCCTAATCTCTAATCCATAATCTTGAATCCCAAATCCATAATTACTAATATTTAATTCCTTATCCTTAATCTCTATTCCCTAATTTATAATCCCAAATCCTAAACCCTTAATCACAATCTTTAGCAAGGAATCCCTTAATCCTTAATCCTTAATCCTTAATCCTTAATCCCTAATCATTAATCCCTTCATCCCTAATCCTTAACCCTAATCCTTAATCCTTAATCTTTTATCCCTACTGCATATTCATTAACATTTACTCCCTGATCGCTAATCCTTAGTCATTCAACCCTAATCCCTAATTCATAATCCTTAATCCTTAATTTTATAATCTCTAATCTGTAATTCCTAATCTTAATCCTTAACTGCTAATCCTATATCTGTCCCTCCTTAGTCCCTAATCCATAAACCCTAACCCTTAATCATTAATCCATCTATTCTTCCTCTTCTTCCTCTCCTTCTTCTTCTTCTTCCTCTTCTCCTTCTTCTTCTTCTTCTTCCACTTCTTCTTCTTCTTCTTCCTCTTCTTCTTCTTCTTACTCATCTTATTCATCTTACTCTTCTTCTTCTTCTTCTTCTTTTACTTCTTTTTCTTCTTCTTCTTCATTATCTTCCCTTTCTTCTTCTTCTTCCTCGTCTCATCTTCTTCTCCTTCCTTTACTTCTTCCTCCTCCTCTTCTTCCCCTTCTTCTTTTTCTCCATTTTCTTCTTTTCATGTAATTCTTCTTCCTCTACTTCTTCCTCTTATACATCTTCCACATCTTCCTTATCTTACTCTTCTTCTTCTTCTTCCTCCTCATATTCTTCTTCGTTTTCTTCTTTTTCTTCTTCTTCTTCTTCTCCTTCCTCTTCTTCTATTTCTTCTTCTTCTTCTTCTTCTACTTCTTCTCCTTCTCCTTCTCCTTATCTTTCTCATTCTCCTTCTCCTTCTTTTGCTCTTTCTCCTTGTCCTTCACCTTCTCCTTCTCCATCTCCTTCTCCTTGTCCTTCTCTTTGTCCTCCTCCTCTCTATGTCCTCCTTCTTCTCCTCCTTCTTTGTCTTTTTCTTCTTCTTCTTCTTCTTCTTCTTCTTTTTTCTTTCTTCTTTCTTCTTTCTTCTTCCTTCTTTCTTCTTTCTTCTTCCTTCCACCTTCCTTCTTTTTTTTCCCTTCTTCTTTCTTCCTTGTTCCTTCTTTTTTATTCTTTCTTATTTCTTCTTTATTCTTCCTCTCCTTCTTCCTCTTCTTCTTCCTCTACAACTTTTTCCTCTTATTCTTCCTTCTTGCACTTCTTCTTCCCCATCTTCCCTAATCCCTAGTTCTTACTTTCTAATCCATAATCCTTAAGACCTAAACTATAATGCCCAATACCTAATACCTTCCTCCCTAATCCCCAATCTATAATACCTAATTCCTAATCTCTATTCCTCAATCCCTCCATCCCTTTCCCATAATCTATATTCCATAATCCCAAATCTCTAAACCCTTCCTAATTAATCTCTAATCACTAATCCCTAACCCATAATTCTTAATCCTCAAACCTTAAACCTTAATTGCTAACTCCCAAATCCCTAATATCTCCCTCCCTAATCCTTAGTCTGCATTCCAAAATACATAATCCCTAATCTTTCATTCCTTAATCTCTAATCCTTAATCCCTAATCACTGATCCCTAATCCTCTTCCTCTTATACAACTTCTTCCTCCTCCTCCTTCTCTTCTTCTTCTTCTGCTTTATTATCTTCATCTTCTTTTTCTTCCTTTTCTTCTTCTTCTTAATCTTCTTCTTCTTCTTTTACTTCTTCTTCCACTTCTTCTTCTTCTTTTTCATCTTCTTCTTTTCTTCTTCTATTACTTCTACAACTCTACTTCTTTCTCTTCCTATTTTTCCTCATCTTCTTCTTCTTCTTCTTCTTCTTCTTCTTATTCTCATTCTTGTTCTTCTTCCTCTTCCTCTTCCCCTACTGCTGCTTCTTCTTCTTCTTCTTCTTCTTCTTCTTCTTCTTCTCCTTCTTCTTCGCTTCTATTTCTTCTTTTTCTTCTTCTTCTTCTTCTTCTTCTTCCTTTTCTTCCTTGTCATCCTCTTCTTCTTCTTGTTCTTAATCTTCTTCTACTTCTTCTTCTTCTTCTTCTTCTTCCATTTCTTCATCTTCTTTTCTTCTTCTACTTCTTCTTCCTCATCTTCTTTTTTTCTTCCACTTCTTTCTCTTCCTTTTTTTCCTCTTCTTCATCTTCTTCTTTTTCTTCTTTTTCTTCTTTTTCTTATTCTTCTTCTTCTTCTTCTTCTTCCTCTTCTTCTTCCTCTGCTTGTTCTTCTTCTTCTTCTTCTCCTTCTCCTTCTTCTTCCTCCTCTATTTCTTCTCCTTCTTCTTCTTCTTCATCTTCTTCTTCTCTTCCTCCTCCTCCTTCCCCTCCTCCTCCTTCTTCTTCTTCTTCTTTTATTTCTTTTTCTTCTTCTTCCTATTTGTCTTCTTCTTCTACTTCTTCATCTTTCCTTCCTCTCTTCTTCTTCTTCTTCATCATCATCTTCCTCTTCTTCTTCTCTTTCTTCTTCTTCTTCAACTTCTTCACCTTCTTCTTGTTCTTCTTCCACCTCTTACACTTCTCCTGCTCAATCTTCTTCTTCTTCTTTTTCCTCCTCCTCCTCCTCCTCTTCTTCTTCTTCTTCTTTTTCTTCTTTCTCCTATTCTTCTTTTTCTTCTTCTTCTTCTTCTTCTTCTTCTTCTTCTTCTTCTTCTTCTTCTTCTTTCTCTTCTCACTCTTCTCCTCCTTATTCTTGTTCTCCTTTTTCTTCTACTTCTTCTTCTTCTTCTTCTTTTTCTTCTTCTCCCTCCTCTTCTTCTATTTCTTCTTCTTCTTCTTCTTCCTTATTTTCTTCTTCTTCGTCATCATCCCCTTTTTCTTCGTCTTCCTCTTCTTCTTCTTCTACTACTAATTCTTCTTCTTCAACTACTACTTCTTCTTCTTCTCCTTGTTGTTATTCTTCTGCTTCTACCTCCTCCTCTTCTTCTTCACCTTCTTCTTCTTTTTAATCCTTAATCCTGCTTCCCTAATCCCTACTCCTTTACCCCTCCCTCTTTAATCTCTTATCCCTAAATTTGCAATCCCTAATCTATGCCTCTCTAATCACTAATCCGTAATCTTTATTCTTTAATCCCCAAATCCTTCATCCCTAATTTTAAACCCATCCTTAATCCATAATCGCTGATCCTTAATCGCTAATATCTAATCCATTGTCTCTAAACCCAAATCCCTAATCTCTAATATCTAATCCCTAATCTATAGTCCATAATGTTGAATCCCTAATTTCTAATCCCTAATCCATAACCCTAAATCCTTAATCTTTAAATCCTAATCCGTAACACTTGATCCCTAATCTCTAATCCGTAATCTATAATCCAAATTTCGTAATCCATAATCTCTTGTCCCTTATCCTGAATCCCTAATTCTTAATTCCTAATCCTTTATTCCTAATCTCTAATCTTAATCCTAATCACTTAATCTCAACTCCCTAATCCCTAATCTCTAACCCATAATCATGAATCCTAAATCCTCAATCCTTATTCCATTATCCCAAATCCATAATCCCTAACACCTAATCCCATATCCATCCATTCTTAATATTTAATCACTAATTCTTAACCCTTAATTCTTAATCCTTAATCCTTTTCTTCTTCCTCTTCTTTTACTTCTTCCTTCTTCAACTTCTTCTTCCTCCTCTTCCTCTTCTTCTTCTTCTTCTATATCTTCTGCTTCTTCTTCTTCATCATCATCTTCTTCTTCTTCCTCTTCCTCTTCTTCTTCTTCTTCCACTTCCTCTTCTTCTTCTTCTTCTTCTTCTTCCTCTTTTATTTCTTCTTTTTTTGTTCTACTTCTTCTTCTTCTTCTCTTTCTTCTTCTTCATCTATTTCACCATCTTCTTATTCTTCATCTTTTTCTTCCTCTCTTCTTGTTGTTGTTCTTCTTCTTCTTCTCATGTTTGTCTTCTTCTTCTTCTCCTTCTTCTTCCACTTCTTCTTCTTCTTCTTCTTCCTCTTCCTCTTCTTCTTCTTCTTCTTCCTTTCAACTTCTTCACCTTACTCTTCTTCTTCTCACTCTTCTCCTTCTCATTCTTCTTCTCCTTCTTCTTCTTCTTCTTCTTCTTCCTCCTCTTCTTCTTCTTCTTCTTCTTCATCCACTTCTTTTTCTTCTTCTTCTTCTTCTTCTTATTCTTCTTCTCCTTTTTCTTCTTTTTCCTTTTCTTCTTCATCTTCCCCTTCTTTTTCTTCTTCTTCATCTTCTCCTTATTCTTCTTCTTATTCTTCTACTTCTTCATAATCCTTAATCCATATTCTCTAAACCTTACTCATTAATCCTTCCCTCCCTAATCTGTTATCCTTAAATTTGTAATTCTTAATCCAACCCTTCCTAATCACAGATCTTAATGCTCTATTCCCTAATCCTTAATCTCTAATTCTTGATCTCTAATCCATCGTTAATCCATAATCTCTAATCCTTAATCTCTAACCCTTAAACCTTAATCTTTAAAACATAATCCCTAGTCATTAATTCTTTATCCATAATTTATAATTTGAAATCTCTAATCTCTATTCCCAAATCCCTAATCCCTAAAGTCTAATCCTTAATACTCTTTCCTCTTCTTCCTCATCCTCCACTTCTTCTTCGTGTTGTTGTTCTTCTTCTTCCTTTTCATCTTCTTCCTCCTCTACTTCATCTTCTTCCACTTGTTCTTCTTCGTCTTTTTCGTTTTCTTCTTCTTCTTCCCCTCCTTCGTCTTCTTCTTCATCCTCTTTTTCATGTTCTTGTTCTTGTTCTTCTTCTATTACTACAACTTCTTCTTCCCTTATTCTTCTTCTTCATCTTCTTCTTCTTCTTCTTCTTCTTCTTCTTCTTCTGCTTCTTCTTCTTCCTCTTCTTCTTCTTCAATTTCCTCTTCTTCTTTTTCGCTTTCTTTTTTTTCTTCTTCCACTTCTCCCCCTTCTTCTTCATCTTCTTCTTCTTCTACTTCTACTTCTATTTCTTCCTCTTCTTCTTCTTCTTCTTCGTCTTCTCTTTGTTCTTCTTCTCTTCTTTCTACTTCTCCTTCGCCTTCTCCTTCTCCTACTCCATCACCTTCTCAATCTCCTTCTCTTTCTGCATCTACTTTTTATTCTCTTTTTGCTTCTTCTACTCCTCCTTCTTCTCCTTCTACTTGGTCTTCTTCTTCCTCTTCTTCTTCAATTTTCTTTCTTTTTTTTCTTTCTTCTTTCTTCTTCCTTCTTCCTTCCGACTTCTTCTTTCCTCCTTGCTTCTTCCTTCTTATTTCTTTCTTCTTGTTTCTTTGTTCTTCTTTCTTCTTTCTTCTTTATTCTTCTTCTTCTCCACTTCTTTTCTTCTTCTTTTTGTTCTTCTTCTTCCTTCTCTTTTTCTTCTTCTTCCTTCTAACTTCTTCCGTCTTCCTTCTTTCTTCTTCTTTCTTCCTTCTTCTTCTTCGTCCTTCCTTCTTCTTTCTTCCGTCTCCCTGTTCCCCAATCCCTAATTTTGAATCCTTATTCTGTAATCCTTAATCAATCTTTAATCTCTAATCATTAATCCTAAATTTGTAATCTCTAAACCCTAATCACTAATACCTAATTCCTAATCCTTAATCCCTAACCTATAATCTATAATCCTTAATCTCTAATCTCTAATCTTTAATCCATAATCTCTATTCCCTACTTTTTAAACCCTAATCCCTAATACTTAATTATTAACCCTTAATTGCTAATCTATAATATATAATTCTTAACTTGTAATCCTTAATCCTAAATTCCTAATCTTTAATAATTATCCCAAAATCCTCAATCCTTAATCCCTGAACCCTAATCCTTAATCATTAATCTCTTCATCTCTAATCTTTAATCTTTAATCCTTAATCTTTAATTCCTAATCATTATTTCTTATTCCTTATTACTAACTCATTAATCCATAATCCTTAATTTTTAAATCCTAATCTCTAAATACTAATCCATTATCCCTATTACATAATACCTAATCCCTAACCACCAATCCCTAACACCTCCCTAATCCCCAATCCTTACCTCCCTAATCTGTAATCCATATTCCCTAATCCCTAACCACTACCTCCTTAATCTGTAATCCCTAATCCTTAACCCCTAATCACTAATCCATTTCATCATCCTATTCTTCTTTTTCTTCTTCTTCTACTACTTCTTCAACAACTTCTTCTTCGTCTTTTGCATCTTCCTTATTTTCTTCTTCTTCTTTTCCCTCTTCCTCCTCATCTTCCTCTTCCTTTTCTTCTTCTTCTTGTTCTTCTTCCTCTTATATTCTTCTTCATCCTCTTCTTCTTCTTCTATTTCTTTTTCATCTTCTTCTTCTTCTTCATCTTCATCTTCTTGTTCTTCTTCTTCTTCTTCTTCCTCTTCCTCTTCTTCATACTCTTCTTCTTCTTCTTCTTCTCCTTCTTCTTCTTTTCTTGTTCTTGTTCTTCTTCTTCTTCAACTTATTCTTCTACTTATCCTTCTACTTCTTATTATTATTATTATTATTATTATTATTATTATTCTTCTTCTTCTTTTTCATTGTCTTCTCCTTCTCTTTCTTCTTCCCCTTCTCCTTCTCCTTGTCTTTCTTCTTCTTCTTCTCCTTCTCCTTCTCCATCTTTGTTTACTACTCCTCCTTCTTCCTCTCTTACTTCTTCTCCATCTCCTTCACCTTCCTCTTCTCCTTCTCCTTATCCTTATCCTTCACCTTCTCCATTGTCTTCTCCTAATCCTCCTCTTTTTCCTTACCCTTCTTCTTCTACCTCTTCTTTTTCTTGTTCCTTCTTTCTTCTTTCTTCTTTTTCTTTCTAATTTCTTCTTTATTCTTTCTTCTTCCTTTCTCCATTTTCCAACTTCCTTCCTCCTTCCTTCTTCCTTATTTATTCTTTCTTCTTTCTTTTCTTTATTCTTTCTCATCTTCTTCCTCTTCTTGTTCTTCTTCTCCTTCTTCTTCATGTTCATTGCCTCCTTCAACTTCTTCTTCTTCTTCTTCTTCGTCTTCCTCTTCTTCTTCTACTTCTTTTCTAGTTATTCTTCTTCCTCTTCTTCTTCCTCTTCTTCTTCCTCTTCTTCTTCCTCTTATTCTTCTTCTTCTTCTACTTCTTCTTCTTCCACTTCTTCTACATCTTCTTCATCTTCATCGTCTTCTTCTTCATCATCGTCTTTTTCCACTTTTTCGTCTTCTTTTTCTTCTACAGTTCCTTCCACTTGTTCTTCATCTTCTTCTTCTTTTTCTTCTCCTTCTATATCTCCTTCTCCATCTCCTTCAACTTCCTCTTCTATTTCACCTTCACCTTCTCCTTCTCCCTCACCTTCTCCTCGTCCTTCCACTCGTCCTGCTCCTTTTCCTTCTCCCTCTTCTTCTTCTTTTTCTTCTTCTTCTTCTTCTTCTTCATTCTTTCTTCTTCTTTTTTTAATCTTTCACCTTTCTTCTTTCTTCCTCCATCCTTCTTCCTTCCTCCTTCCTTCATCCTTCTTCAATCTTCCTTCTTCTTTCTTCTTTATTCTTTCTCTTCTTCTTCTTCTTCTTCCTTTTCTTTTTCTTCTTCTTCTTTGTCTTCATCGTCATCTTCTTCTTCTTCTTCATCATCATCATCTCCTTCTTCTTCTTCCTCTATATCTTCTTTTCTTATTCTTCTACTTCCTCTTCTTCTTCCTCTTGTGCTTCTTCCTATTCTTCTTCATCATCGTTATCATCATCTTCTTCTTCTATTTCTTCTTCTTCTTCTTCTTCTTCTTCTTTCTTCTTCTTTTATTTCTCTTTCTTCTTCTCCTTCTCTTTCTCCTTCTCCTTCTCCTTCTGTGTCTTCTACACCTTCTCTTTCTCCTTCTCCTTCTCCACCTCCTCACCTTCCCCTTCTCCTTCTCCGTCTCCTTGTCCTTCCCCTTCTCTTCATCGTCTATCTCCTTTTCAATCTCCTTCTTCTTCTTCTTCTTCTTCTTCTTCTTCCTTCTTCCTTATTTCTTTTCTTCTTTCTACTTTCTTCTATATTCTTTATTCTTCTTTCTTACTTCTTGCTTCTTCCTTCCTACTTCATTCTTCTTTCTTCCTTCTTTCTTCTTCTTTCTTTTTTATTGTTTCCCTTCTTCTTCCTCTTCTTCTTCTTCTTTTTCTTCTTTTTCCTCTTCTTCTTGTTCTTCTTCTTCTTTTTTCTTCCTTCTTCCCTCTTCCTTCTTCTTTCTTCCTTCATTTTCTTCTTCTTTCTTTCTTCTTTCTTCTTCCTTCTTTCTAATCCCTAATCCCTAATTCTTAATGCCTAATCCATCCTTAATCATTAATCGCTAACAACTAATCACAAACCTCTAATCACTAAACTCAAAACCATCACCCCTAAAAACTAATCCCTAAACTATAATCAATAATTACTCATCTTTAATCCATAATATCTTATCCTTAATCACAAATGCCTAATCACTAAACCCTAATCCATTTTCTAATTCTAATCCTAATCCGTTAATCTCGAAATATGTAATCTCTAAAACTTAATCTCTAACATTAAATCTGGCATCCCGAATCACTAATCTCTAATCCCTAATCCCTAACTCATATTCTCTAATTCCTAATCCTAAATCCCTAATCACTAATACCTAATACTTAACAATTAATCTTCTACTACTTCTTCCTTTTCTTCTTCAACTTCTTCTTTTTCTTCTTCTGTCTCATCTTCTTTTCCTCTTCTTCTTCCTCTTCTTTCTCTTCTACTTCCTCCTCCTCTTTATCTTCTTCCTTTCCTTCTTCCTCTTCTTCTTCTTCTTCTTCTTCTTCCTCTTCTTCTCCTTTCTCTTCATCTTTTTCTTCTTAATTGACCTCTTCTCCTCATCTTCCTCTTCTTCATCATCTTCTTCTTCTTCTTCTTCTTCCACATCTTCTTCTTCTTCTTCTACCTCTTCTTCTTCTTCCTCTTCTTCTTCTTCTTCATCTTCCCCTTCCTCTTTTTCTTCTTCCGATTCTTCTTCTTCTTCTTCTTCTTCTTCCACTACTTTGTTTTCTTCTTCTTCATCTTCTTCTTCTTCTATTTTTCTTCCTCTTCTTCTTCTTCTTGATCTTCTTCTTGTACTTCTTCTACCCTTCCTTCTTCTTCCTCTTCTTCTTCTTCTTCTTCCCCTCCCCCTATTTCTTCGACTTTTTCTTCTTCTTCTACTTCTTCTTTTTCTTCTCCTATTTCTTCTTCTTCTTCTTCTTCTTCCCTTTTTCTTCCTCTTATTATTCCTGGTTTTGTCCTTCTTCTTGTTCTTGTTCTTGTTCTTCTTCTTCTTCTTCTTCTTCTTCTTCTTTTTCCTTCTCTTCTTACAACCTTCTTCTTCTTCTTCTTCTTCTTCTTCTCCTCCTCCTTCTTTGACTTCTTCTACTTCTTCTTCAACTTCTTCTTCTTCTTCTTCATCTTCTTCTCGTTCTCCTTCTTCTTCTTCTACTTCTTCTTCTTCTCCTTCTTTTTCTTCTTCTTCTTCTTCTTCTTCCACTTCTTCTTCTTCTTCTCCTTCTTCTACTTCATCTTCTTCTTCTTCTTCTTCTTCTTCTTCTTCTTCTTCTTCTTGCTATTATTCCTCTTCTTCTACTTCTCTTATTCTTCTTCTTCTTCTACTTGTGCTTCTTCTACTTTTCTTCTTAATCTTCTTCTTCTTCTTCTTCTTCTACTACATCTTTTTATTTTCTTCCTCTTCTTCTTATTCTTCTTCTTCTTCTTTCTCCTCTTCTTCTTTCCTTTCTTCTTTTTCTTTCGCTTCATGTTCTTCTCCTCCTTCTCCTCCTCCTACTTAATGTTCTTCTTCTACTTCTTCTTCTCCTTATTCCTCTTCTACTCCTTCTCTTCATCCTCTTTCTTCTTCTTCTTCTGCTTCTCCTTCTTCTTCTTCTTCTTCTTCTTCTTCTTTTTCTTTTCTTCTTTTGCTTCTTCTACTTCTTCTTCTTCTTTTATTACGAATACTAATTCTTCTTCACCTTCTTCTTCTCCTTCTTCTTCCTGTTCTCTTTTTCTTCCACTTCATCATCTTCTTGTCCTTCTCCTTCTTCTTCTTCTTCTTCTACATCTCCTTCTTCTTTTTCCTCTTCTTGTTCCCTTTCTTCTTTTTCTTTTTCTTCTTCTTTGTCTTCTTCTTCTTCTTCTCCTCCTCCTTCTTCAACTTCTTCGTCTACTTCTTCTTCTTCATCTTCCCTTCTTCTTCTTCTTCATTCCTCAGCTTCTTTTTCTTGTCCAACTCCTCTTTCTTGATCCTCTTCTTCTTCTTCTTCTTCTTCTTCCTCTTCTTTTCCTACTGCTTCTTCTTCTACTTTTCTTATTGTTCTTCTTCTTCTTCTTCTTCAACTTCATCATCTTCTTCTTCTTCTTTATACACTTCTCCTTTGAATTTTTGTTTTCCTTCCTCTTCTTTCTCTTCTTCTTCATCTTCTTCCTCTTCCTCTTCCACTTCTTCTTTTACTTCTTCTTGTTCTTTGACTACTTCTTCTTCTTCTTCATCTTTAATTCTTAATCCCATATCCTTAATCCCTATTCTTTAATTCATAGTCCCTAATCTTTTATGCCTAATCTTTAAGACTTAATCCTTTAACCTCTAATTCGTAATCACTAATTCTTAATCATTAATCCCCTATTCTAAATAATTAATCTCTATTCTCTTATCTCTAATCCAAAATCCCTAATCCCTAATCATTAATCAAATATCCCTAATCCATAATACTTAATTCTTAATCCTTTAATCTTTTATCCCTAATCTCTAACCCTAATCACTAATCCCTGGTACATAATCCTTATTTTTCAATCACTAACCCTTAATACCTAAACCCTAATCCTTAATGCCAAATCCTTAATCCCTACCCCTCTAATTCCTAACTCCCCAATCTTTATTTCCTAATTCTTAATCCCTAAGCACACCCTCTCATATCCATGTTCCATCTTCCCTCCTCTTCTTCCCCTTCTACTTCTTCTTCTTTTTCTTCTTCTTCTTCTTCTTTCACATCTCCCTCTTCTTCAACTTCTTCATCCTCTTCTTCATTTTCTTCGTCCACTTCTTCTTCTTCCTCTTTTCTTCTCAATATTTTTCTTCTACTTGCTCTTCTTGTTCCTCTTCTTCATCTTCTTACTCTCCTTCTTCTACTTTTTTTCTTCTACTTCCACTTATTATTATTCTTCTTATTATTGTTATTTTTCTTCTCCTTCTTCCTCTTCTTTGTCTTCTTCTTCCTCTTCTTCCTCTTATTCCTCTTCTACTTCTTCTTTGTCATCCTCTTCATCTTCTTATTCTTCTTTCCATCTACGTCTTCTTCACCATCTCACACTTCTCCCTCATCATCCACTTCTTCTTCTTTGTCTTCTTCTTCTTTCACTTCTTCTTCCTCTTCTTCTTCTCCTCCTTCCTCTACTCCTTGTTCCTCTTTCTCTTCGTCCTCTTCGTCTTCTTCTCCTTCTTCTTCTTCTTCTTCTTCTTCGTCTTCTTCTTGTTCTTCTAACACTCCTTCCACTTCTTCCTATTGTTTTTCTTCTTTCTCTTCTTCCACTTCTTTTTCATTATCATCTTCTTTTCTTCTTCCTCATTTTCTTCTTCTTCTTCTTCTCCTCCTTCTACTTCTTCTTTTTCCTTTTTTTCTTCTTCTTCTTCCTCTTCTTGTTCTTCTTCTTCTTCTACTTCTTCTTTCTCTTCTTTTTCTTCCTCTTCTTCTTCTTCTTCTTTCTTCTTTTTCTTCCTCTTCTTCTTTTTCATCTTTTTCTTCTTCTTTTCCTTCTTTTTTTATTCTTTTTCTTCTTCTTTTCCTTCTTTTTTTGAATCTTCTTCATCTTCTTCTTCTTCTTCTTCTTCTTCTTCTGCTTCTTCTTCTTCCTCATCTTCTTCTTCTTCATCTTCTTCTCCAACTTCTTCATCTTCCTCTTTTACTTCTTCCTCTTCTTCTTCTTCTTCGTCTTCTTCTCTTCTTATTCTTCTTCTTTGTCTTCTTCTTCTTCTTCTTCTTCTTTCTCCTCCTCTTTTTTTTCTTCTTTTTCTTCAAAATAATCTTCTCCATGGTCTTCTTCTTGTTCTTTTACTTCTTTTTCTTTTACTACTTCTTCTTCTTGTTCTTTTTGTTATTCATCTTTTCTTGTTGTCCTTCCTCTCCTTCTTCTTCTTTTACTTCTTCTCGTTCTTCATCTTTTCTTGTTGTCCTTCTGCTCCTTCTTCTTCTTTTACTGCTTCTCGTTCTTCGACTACTTCTTCTTCTTCTTCTTCTTCATCTTTAATTCTTAATCCCATATCCTTAATCCCGATTCTTTAATTCATAGTCCCTAATCTTTTATACCTAATCTTTAAGACTTAATCCTTTAACCTCTAATTTACAATCACTAATTCTTAATCATTAATCCCTTATTCTAAATAATTAATCTCTATCTCTTATCTCTAATCCTAAATCCCTAATCCCTAATCATTAATCAAATATCCCTAATCCATAATACTTAATTCTTATTCCTTTAATCTCTTATACCTAATCTCTAACCCTAATCACTAATCCCTGGTCATAATCCTTATTTTTGAATCACTAACCCCTTAATACCTAATCCCTAATCCCTAATGCCAAATCCTTAAGCCCTACCCCTCTAATCCCCAACCCCTCAATCTTTATTTCATAATTCTTAATCCCTAAGCACTCCCTCTCGAATCCATGTTCCATCTTCCCTCCTCTTCTTCCCCTTCTACCTCTTCTTCTTCTTCTACTACTACATCTTCTTTTCTTTCTTCTTATACTTCTTCATCTTCTTCTTCTTCTTATTCTTCTTCCTCTTCTTCCTCTTTATCCTTTTTCTTCTTCCTCTTCTTCTCATTCTTTTTCTTCTTGCTATTCTTCTTCTTCTTCTTCTTGTTCCTCTCCTTTCTCTTCCTCCTCCTTATCATCATCATCATCATCTTCTTCTTCTTCCTCTCCTCTTTCTTCTTCTTCTTCTTCTTCTACCTCTTCTTCTTTTCTTCTTGTTCTTTCTTTCCTTTCCCTTCTCCTTTTTCTTGTTATTTGTCTTCTTCCACTTCTTCTTCCTTTTCTTCTTCTTCTCTTTCTCCTTCTTCTTCCCCTTCCTCTTCTTCTTCCTCCTCATCTACTTTCTCTTCTTCATCCTCTTCTCTTCATCTTCCTCTTCTTCATCTTCTTCTTCTTATTCCTCTTCCTCTTCTTCTTCTTCTTCCTCTTCTTCTTCTTCGTTTTCTTCTTCTTCTTCTTCTTATTCTTCAACTCTTCTTCTTCCTCTTCTTCTTCATCTTCTTATTCTTATTATTCTTCTTCTTTTTCTTCAAGATCTTCTTTTTTTTTTCTTCTTCTTCTTCTTCTTCTTCGTTTTCTTCTTCTTCATCATCTCTACTTCTTCTAATTCTTCTTCTTCTTTTGCCTCCTCTTCTTCTTCATTTTCCTTTTCTTCTTCTTCATCTTCCCCTCTGTCTTCTTCTTCTACTACTTCTTTTTCTTATTATTATTATTATTATTATTATTATTATTATTATCGTTCATCTTTTTCTTCTACTTCTTCTGCTTCTTTTTATTCTTCTTCTACTACTGCTACTTTTTCTTGTTCCTCTTCTTCTACTTCTTATTCTTCTTTTTCTACTTCTACTTCCTTTTTTCTTTTTCTTCTTTTTTTTCTTCTTCTTTAGTCCTTATCCTTATTCCTTAACCCCTAATCTTTAAGACCTAATCTCTTAATTTATTATCCCTATCCCTAATCTTTAATCCCTTACCCTCAATCCCTAATTTCTAATCTTTAATCCATATTCCTAATGACCTAATCTCTAATCTTTAATTCTGAATCACTAATCACTAATCCTTTGTTTTTTAATCTCTTAATCCCTTATCATAATCCTTAATCCTTATTGTTTAATCCTTAACGCTTAACCCTAACTTCAAAAACCCTAATCACCAAACCCTTGTCGTTAATACTAATCCTTAATTCATAATCAATAATTTCTAATCCCTAATTCCTATTACCTAATCCTTAATCCATAATCCATAGTCTTTAATCCATAATCCTTAATCCTTAATTCCTAATCCCTAATATCGAATCCTTAATCCTTAAGCCTACCCAGCATAATCCATAATTCTTCACTTTCTTCTTCTTATACTTCTACAAATTCTTCTTCTTCTTCCTCTTCTTCTGCTTCATATTCTTCCTCCTCTTCCTCTTCTTCTTCTTCCTCTTCTTTTTCCTTCTTTTTCTTTTTCTTCATGTTCTTTTTCTTCTTCTTCTCCTTTTTCTTCTTTTTCTTATTTTTCTTCTTCTTCTTCTTCTTCTCCTTCTCCTTCCTCTTCTTATCCTTCTTATTGCTCTTTTTCTTTTCCTCTTCTTCACTCTCTTCTTCCTTATCTAGTTCTTCTTCTTCTCCTTCTTCTTCTTTTTCTTTTTCTTGTTTTCTTCTTCGTCTTCTACTCCTTCTCCTTCCTCTTCTTCTCCTTCTTATTGCTCTTCTTCGTTTCCACTTCTCTCTCTTCTTCCTTATCTAGTCCTTCTTCTTCCTTTTCTTCCTTTTCTTCTTCCTCTTCTTCTTCCTCTTCCACTTCTTCTTCTTCCTCTTCATCTTCTTCTTCTTCTTTATCTTCTTCCCCTAATCTTCCTCTTCTTCTTCATCTTCTTCTTCTTCTTCTTCCTCTTCTTCTTCTTCTTCTTCTTCCTCTTCTACTTCTTCTTCTTCTTCCTCTTCTTCCTTTTCTACTTTTTCTTCTTCTTCTTCTTCTCCTTCTTCTTCCTCTTCTTCTTTTTCTTCTTCTTCTTCCTCTACTTCTTCTTCTTCTTTGTCTTCTTCTTCTTCATCATCATCATCTTCTTCTTCTTCTTCTTCTTTCTCTTCTATTTCTTCTTCTACTTCTTCTCTTCTTCTTCCACTTCTTTTTCATATTCTTCTCCTTCTTCTACTTCACTTTCTTCAAATTCTTCTCCTTCTTCTTATTCTTTTTCTTCTTCTTCTTCTTCTTCTCTCATTCTTGTCTTTTTCTTCGTTCTCTTTTCCTTATTCTTCTTCTTCCTTTTCTTCTTCTTCTTCTTCTTCTTCTTCTACTTCTGCTTCTTCTTCTTCTTCCTCTTCTTCTTACCTTCTTCTTCATCTTCTTCTACTTCTTCTTCTTCTTCTTCTTCTTACTCTTCTAATTCTCCTCCTTCTTTGATTACTTCATCTTTTTCTTCTTTTTCTTCATCTCCTTCTTCTACATATTTTTCTTCTTCTTCTTCTTCTCCTTCTTCTTCCTTATCTTCTTCTTCTTCCTCCCCATCTTCTTCTTCTTCCTCTTCTTCCTCTTCTTCTTCTTCTTGTTCTTCTTCTTCTTCTTCTTTTCTTTTTCTTCTTCTCCTTTTACTTCTTTTTCATCATCATCTTCTTCTTCTTCTTCTTCTTCTTCTTCTCTACTTCTTCTCTTTTTCATCCTTCTCTTTTCCTTGTTCTTCTTCTTCTTCCACTTCTTCTTCTTCTTCTACTTCTTCTTTTTCCTCTTCTTCCTACCCTCTTCCTCTACTTCTTCTTCTGCTTCTTCTTACTCTTCTTATTCTCCTCCTTCTTTGACTACTTCTTCTGCTTCTTCATCTTCTTCTTCTTCTTCATCTTCTTCTTCTTCTTCTTCTTCTCCTTCTTCTTCTTCTTCTTCTCCTTCTTCTTCTTCTTCTTCTTCTTCTTCTTTATCTTCTTCTAAATCTTCTTATTCTTCTTCTTCTTCTACTACTACTTTTTCTTCTTCTTCTTCTTCTTCGTCTTTTTCTTGTTCTTTTAATTCTTCTTCTTCTTCTTCTTCTTCATCATCTTCTAGTTATTCTTCTTCTTCCACTTCTTCTTTTTGTTATTCTTCCTCTTCTTCTTCTTTTACTTGTTCTTCTCCTTCTTCTTCTTTTATTACTTCTACATTCTCTTCTACTTCTTATTGTACCTCTTCTTTTACTTCTTCTTAAGCTTCTTCTCCTATTCTTCTTCCACAACTTCTTCGTTTATTTCTTCTTCTTCTTTCTCAACTTCTTCTTCATCTCCTTCTCCATCTTCTCCTTCTCCTTCTCCTTGTCTTTCTCCCTCTCCTTCCCCTTCTCCTCCTTTTTTTCTTCTCCGTCTCCTTCTCCCTCTCCTTCTCTTTCCCCTTCTCCCTCTCGCACAACCTCCATGTCCTCTTTCTCCTTCTACATCTTCTTCTACTTTTATTACTTTCTTCTTTCTTCTTTGTACTTACTTTTTTCTTCTTTCATCATACCTGCTTCTTCCTTCCTCCTTCCTTCTTCCTTTTTCTTTCTTCCTGCTTCTTTCTTCATTCTTCTTCCTTCTTTAATCTTCCACTTCTTCTTCCTCTTCTTCTTCTTCTCCTTCTTTTCTTCTCCTCCATGTTCTTGCACTTTTTCTTCTTCTTCTACTACTTCACCATCTTCTACTTCTTCTTATTGTTGTTATTAATCTTATTCTTCTTAGTCTTCTACTCCCTCTTTTCCTTCTTT
The DNA here is from genome assembly GCA_023846275.1 of Vanilla planifolia. Classification (NCBI taxonomy): domain Eukaryota; kingdom Viridiplantae; phylum Streptophyta; class Magnoliopsida; order Asparagales; family Orchidaceae; genus Vanilla; species Vanilla planifolia. The sequence goes on from JAIUJO010001665.1 coordinate 81,179, forward strand.
TTCTTCTTCCTCATCTTCTTCTTGTTCTTCTTCTTCTTTTCCTTCTTCCTCCACTTCTTTGTTTATTTCTTCTTCTTCCTCCTCATCCTCTTCTTGATCTTCTTCTTATTCTTCTTCCTCTTTTTCTTCTTGTTCTTCCTTATCTTCTTCTTCTTCTTCTTCCTCTCCTTCCTAGTCTTTCTCATCTTCTTCTTCTTCTTCCTCCTCCTCTGCATGTACTTCTTCGTCTTCTTCCTCTTCTTCTTCTTCGTCTTCTCCCTCTTATTCTTCTTCCCGTTCTACTTCCTCTTCATCTTCTTCCACTTCTTCTAGTTCTTTGTTGTCTTCTTGTTCTTATTTTTCTTCTTCTTCTTCTTCTTCTTCTTCATTCCCTTTTTCTTCATTCTCTTTTTCTTCTACTTCTACTTCTTCTTCTTCTTCTTCCTCTTCTTCTTCTTCTACTTCATCTTCATCTTCTTCTTCTTCTTCTTCCTCCTCCTCCTCCTCTTCCTTCTCTTCATCATCATCTTCTTCTTCTACTTCTTCTTCTTTCTCCTCTTTCTCTTCTCCCTCTCCTTCTTCTTCTCCTCCAACTTCTTCATCTTCCCCTTCTTTTTCTCCCATTTCTTCTTCATCTTCCCCTTCTTTTTCTCCCTTTTCTTCTTCTTCTTCTTCTTCTTCTTCTAACTCTTCTTCTTCTTCTAAACGATATTCTTCTTCTTCCTCTTCCTCTTCTTTTTATTCCTCTTCTTCTTCTTAATTTTCTTCTCCTTTTTCTTCTTCTTCCTCTTCTACCTTTTCATCTTCTTCTTCCCCCTTTTCTCCTTCTTCATCTTCTTCCTACCCTTCATCCTATTCTTGATCTTCTTCCTCTTCTTCTTCCACAGCTTCTTCATCTTCCTCCTCTTCTTCTTCTCCTTCTTCCTTATCTTCTTCACCATCTTCATCTTATTCTTCTTCCTCATCTATCTCTTCTTCTTCTTCTTCTTCTTCTTCCTCTTCTTCTTAACATTTTTTTTCTTCCTCTTCTTCTTCATCATCTTATACCTCTTCTCATTCTTCTTCTTCTTTTTCTTCTTCTTCCTCCTCCTCCTCTACTTATTAATCTTCTTCTTCAACTATCCCTACTTCTTCTTTTTCCTATTACACTTCTTCCTCTACTTCTTCTTCTTCTTCATCTTTTCTTATTCTTTTTCTTCTTCTTTTTCATCCTCTTCTTCTTGTTCTTCTTCTATTACTACTTTTTCTTCTTCTTCTTCCTCCTCTTTCTCTTCTAACTCTTCTTTTTCTTCTCCCTCTTCTTCTTCTTCCTCTTCTTCCTCTTCTCCTACCTATTCTTCTACTTCTACCTCTACCCCCTTCTTTTTCTTCTTCTTCTACTTCTTCTTATTCTACTTGTTGTTCTTCTAGTTGTTCTTCATCTTCTTCTTCTTCTTCCTCTTCATTTTCTTCTTCTTCTTCTTCTTCTTCTTCCTTCTCTTCTTCTTGTTCTTCTTATTCCTTTTTTTCTTCTACTCCATCCTCTTCTTCAACTTACTCTTCTTCTTCTTCTTCTACTTCTTTTGCCACTTCTCTTTCTTCTTCTACTTCTTCCTCTTCGTCTTCTTCTTTCTCCTCCACTTCTTCATCTTCTTCTTCCACTTCTTCTTCTTCTTCTTCCTCTTCTTTGCCCTCCGCTTATTCCACTTCTTATTATTCTTCTTCTTCTACTACTACTACTAATTTTTTTGTCATTCTCTTTCATCCTCTTCTTCTTCTTCTTCTTCTTCTTCCTCATCTTTTTCTTCTTCTTCTTCCCCTTTTTTGTCTTCTTCTTCTTCTTTGTCTTCTCCCACTTTTTTTCTTCTTCCTCTTCTTTTTTGACTTCTTCTTCTTCCTCTTCTTCTTCCTCTTCTTCTTCTTCTTCTATATCTTCTTCCTCTTCTACTTCTCCTTCTTCTTCTTCCTCCTCATCTTCTTCTTTTTCCTCTACTTCTTGTTCTTCTCCATCCTTCTCTAGATCTTCTTCTCCATCTTCTTCTTCTCCTTCAACTTCATTTTCTTCAACTTCTACTTTTTCATCTTCTTCTTCTACTTCTTCTCCTACTCCTTTCTTCTTCAACTTCTTCTGCTTCTTCTTCTTCTTTTTCTTCTTTATCTTCTTCCTCTTCTTCTCCTCATTGTTCTTCTTCTTCTTCATCTTCTTCCTCTTCTTCTTCCTCTTCTTCTTCTTTTTCTTCTTCTTATTATTCTTATTCTTCTTCTTCTTCTTCTTCTTCTCCTTCTCCTTCCTCCTCCTCCTCCTCTTCTTCTCATTCTTCTTTCTCTTCTTCATTTTCTTCTTCCTCTTCTCCATCTTGTTCCTCTTCTTCTTCTTCTTCCTCTTCTTCTTTTCCTTCTTATTCCTCTTATTCTACTTCTTCTTCTTCTCCTTCTTCTACTTCTTCATCCTTTCTTCTTTTTCTTCTCCTTCTTCTTTTTCCTCTTCTCCTTCTTTCTCTTCTTCAACTTCTTCTTCTACTTTTTATTCTTCTTCTTCTTCTTCTTCTTCTTCTTCCTCTTCCTTTTCTTCTTCTTCTTCTTCTTCCCTTCTTCTCCTTCTTCTTCTCCCTCTTTCTCTTCTTCTTGTTCTTCTTATTCCTCTTATTGTTCTACTACTTCTTCTTCTTTTTCTTCTTCTTCAAGTTCTTCTTCTTCCTCTTCTACATAATCCCTAGCCCCTAATCGCTAATCCCTAAACAATTTCTTCTTCCTCTTTGACTTCTTCTTCTTCCTCTTATTCTTCTTCTTCTTCTTTTTCTTCCTCATCTTCATTTGCTTCTTTTTGTTCTTCTTCTCCATCTTCTTCTTCTTCTTCTTGTCCTTCCTCTTTATCTTCTTCTTCTTCTTCTTCTTCTTCTACTTCTTTTCTTCTTCTTCTACTTCTTCTTCTTCATCATAAATTTCTTTTGCTTCTTCTTCTTCTACATCTTCTCCTCCTCCTTCCTCTTCTTCCTCACCCCATTCTTCTACTTTTATTTCACCTTCTTCTTCAATTCTTGTTCTTCTTCTTCTTCCTCTTCTTCTTCCTCCTATTCTTCTTTTTCTTGTTTTACAACTTCTTCTTCCTTTTCTTCTTCCATTATTTGTTCTTCTTCTGCTTTTCCTTGTTCTCCTTGTTCTTCTTCCTTTTCTTCTTCTACTTCTTCATCTTCTTCTCTGTCTTCTTTCCTCTTCTTCTTCAACGACTTCTCTTCTTCTTTTTGTTCTTCTTCTTCTTCTTCTTCTTCTTCTTCTCCATGTTCTTCCTCTTCTAATTTTTACTCTTCCTTTTCCTCTTCTTCTTCTTCTTCTTCTCCTTCATCTTCTTCTTCTACTTCTTCTTCTTTTCCTTCATCCTCTTCTCCTTTTTCTTCTTCTTCTTCATCTTCTTCTTATACTTATTCTTCTAGTTGCTCTTCTTCTTCTTCTTCTTCTTCTTTTTCCTCTTTTTCTTCCTCCTGCTCTTCTTCGTCTTCTGTTTCTTGTTCTTCCGCTTCTTCTTCTTCTTCTTCTTCTTCATTTTCTTCTTCTTTTTCGTCTCCATCTTCTTTTTTGACTTCTTCGACTTCGTCTTCTTCTTCTTCTTCTTGTTCTTCTCTTCTTCTTCTTCTTCTTCATCTCCTTCTTCTTCCCCATCTCCTTTGTAATCCTTAATTCTTGTTCCCTAATCCCTAATCAATAATTCCTTATCCATCCCTCCTAAATCCTTAATCCATAATACTTAATCCTTAATCCTTAATCTCTAATCCCAAATCTCAAATCCCTAAACCTTATTTCCTATAACATAATCTCTAATCTTTAACCCCTAATCTATAATCCAAAATCACTAATCTTAATCCCAAATCCATAATCTCTTATATTTAATCCTTAATCCTTAATCTTTAGTCCCTAATTCTTAATCTTAATTATTATCACTTAATCTCTTGTCCCTAATCCTTAATCTTTAATTGCTAATCCTAAATCTTGAATCCTTAATTACTAATATCTGATCCTTAATCCTTAATCCCTATTACCTAATTTGTAATCCCTAATCCTAAACACTTAACCTACAATCTTTAGTAATTAATCTCTTAATCCTTAATCCTTAATCCCTAATCCCTATTACCTATTCCTTAATCACTGCTCTTTGGTTCCTTACCCTTAATCTTTAAACCCTTATCCTTAATTGCTAATCCATATTCTTTAATCCCTAATCCTTAAACCTTACTCCCTAACCCTCAATCCCTAACACCTAATCCCTAATTCCTAACCTATAATCTCTAATTCCTAATCCATCTTTTCTTCCCCTTCTTCTGCTTCTTCTTCCTCTGCTTCTTCCACTTCTTTTTCTTGTTCTTCTTTCTCATCATCCTTTTCCTTTTCTTCTTCTCCCTCAACTTTCTCTTCTTCTTCTTGTTCTTCTTCTTCTTCCTCCACTTCTTCTACTTCTTCTTGAACTTCCTCTTCTTCTTCGTCATCTTTTTCTTCTTCTTCTTCTTCTTCTTCTTCCTCTTCAACTTCTTCTTCTACTTATTCCTCTACTTATTCTTCTTCGTCTCCTTCTTCTTCTTTCGCTTCTTCTTCTCCTGTTATTTGTTCTTCTTCCTCCTCTTGTTCCTTTACTTCTTCTTCTTATTATTATTATTCCTCTTCTTCTCCTTAATCCATAACCCCTAATTGCTTATCCCTAATGCCACTTTTCTTCCTCTTGCTCTTCTTCTTCCTCATCTTCTTCTTCCTCTTCTTTGTCATCTTCCTCTTCTTCTTTTTGTTGTTGTTGTTCTTCTTCTTCTAGTTCTTCTTTTCTTCTTCTTCTTCCCCTTCTTCTTCTTCTTCTTGTTCTTCTTTTCTTCTTCTTCTTCTTCTTGTTCTTCTTCTTATTCTTCTTCTTTTTCTTCTTCCTCTTCATTTTATTCTTCATCTTCTTCCTATTATTATTATTCTCCTTCTACTTCTTCCTCATCCTTTTCTTCTACTTCTTTTTCTCCTTCCTCTTCTTTTTTTATTCTTCTTCTTCCCCTTCTTCTTCTTCTTCTTCTTCTATTTCTTCTTCTTCTTCTTCTTCTTCTTCTTCTTCTTCTTCTTCTACTTCTTCCTCTTCTTTTTCCCCTTCTCCTTCTTCCACTTCTTGTACTTCTTTTATGACTACTTTTTTTTCTTCTTCTTCTTTTCTTCTTCTTCTTCTTCTTCTACTTTTTCATTTTATTTGTCTTCAACTTCTTCTTCTTCATCTTCTTCTTCTCCCTCTTTTTATTGTTCTTCTTCTTCTTCTTCTTCTACTTCTACTTTTTCTACTTGTTCAACTTCTTCTTCTTCTTCTCCCTAATCCCAAACCCCTAATCACAAATCCCTAGTCCATCTCTTATTCCTTTTTGTCTTCTTCTTCTTCCTCCTCTTGTTTTTGTTCTTCTTCTTCTTCCTCATCTTCCTCTTCTTCTTTTTTATTTTCTTATTTCTTCTTCTTCCTCCTCTTCTTCTTCTTCATCTTCTTCCTTCTCCTCCTCTTCTTCTTCTTCTTCTTCTTCTTTTCTTCATCTTCTTCTTTTAACTCTTCAATTTCTTATTCTTCCTATTCTCCTTCTTCTACTTCTTCTCCTTTCTCTTCTTCTTCATCCCTTTCTTCTACTTTTAATTCTCTTTCCTCTTGTTTTCTTTTTCTTCTTCTTCCTCTTTTTCTTCTTCTTCTTCTTCTTCTTCTTCCACCAATTCTCCTTCCTCTTCTTCTAATTCTTCTTCTTTTACTTCTTCATCTTCTATGTCTTCTTCTTATTTTTCTTCTTCTAGTTCTTCTTCTCCTCATCCACTTTCTCCTTCTACTTCTCCTTCTTCTTCTCCTTCTCCATCTACTTCTCTGTCTCCTTCTCTGCGTCCTTCTCCTTCTCATTCTCGTTTTCCTTCTCTTTCCCCTCCTTCTCCATGTCCTCCTTCTAACTCTCATTCTTCTTCTTTTTCTTCTTCTTCTTCTTCATCTTCTTCTCCATCTTCTTCCTCTTCTTCTTCGACCTCTTCACTTCTTTTTTTGTTCCTCTTCTTCTTCTTCTTCCTCTTCTTCCTCAACTTCTACTTTTTCCACTTCTTTTTCCTCTTCTTCTTCTTCTTTTTCCTATTGCTCTTCTACTTCTGCTTCTCCTTCTCCTTCATCTTCTTTGTCTACTTCTTCTTCTTCTTCTTCTTCTTCTTCTCCTTCATCCACTTTTCTTTTTTCTTCTTTTTCTTCTTCTTCTATTTCTTCTTCTTATTCGTATTCTTCCTTTTCCTTTCCCTCTTCTTCTTCTTCTTCTTTTTCTTCTTTTTCCTCCTCTTCTTCCTCCTTTTCTTCTTCTCCTTCCTTTTATTCTTCTTCTTCTTCTTCTTCTTCTTCTTC
>JAIUJO010001665.1:92500-120000 GCA_023846275.1 Vanilla planifolia
CTCCTAATCCTTAATCTATAATCCATCTAATCTTTCTCTTCTTCTTCTTCTCCTTCTTCTTCTTCTTTGTCGTTTTCTTCGTCTTCTTCTTCCTCATGTTTCTCTTCTTCTTCTTCTACTTCCTCTTCTACTTCTTCTTCTACTTCTTCTTCATCATCTTCCTCTTCTTCTTGTTCTTCTTCTTTACTTCTTCTTCTGCACCCTCTTCTCGTCCTCCTTCTTTTCTACATTTTGTTCTTTTCTTGTAATTCTTCATTCTCTTCTACTTCTTCCTTATCTTCTTCATCTTACTCTTCTTCTTCTTCTTCTTCTTTCTTTTACTCTTTGTCTTCTTTTTCTTCTTTTTCTTCTTCTTCTTCTTTTTCTTCAGCTCCTTCTTCTCCTTCTCCATCTCCTTGTCATTCTTACTTTCCTTCTCCTTCTTCTTCCCCTTCTCCTTCTCCTTCTCCTTCTCCTTCTCCTTCTCCTTCTTCATCTCCTTCTCTTTCTCCATCTCCTCCTCTACGTCCTCCTCCATTTACTTCTCCTTCTTCTTCCTCTTCTTTCTCTTCTTCTTCTTTATGCTTTCTATTTTCTTCTTCCTTCTTTCTGCTTCCTTCTTGCTTCTTCCTTCCACCTTCCTTCTTCCTTCTTTCTTCTTCTTTCTTCCTTCTTCTTTCTACCTTACTCTTTTTATTTTCTTCTTTATTCTTCTTCTTCTTCTTCTTCTTCTTCTTATACTACCTTTTCCTCTTCTTCTTCCCCCTCTTCTTCTTCTTCTATCAACCTCCTTCCACTTCCAATTCCTCATCTTCTTTCCATTTCAAATCCCTACTTCCTAACCCATAATGCTTAATCTCTAAACCCTAATCCCTAATTACTAAACAAAAATCTCTACTCTATAATCCCTAATCCCTAAACTAATATGGCTAATACTTTATCCCTCCCTCCTTAATCTCTAATCCATAATCTCTAATACCTAATCTCAAATCCTCAATCCCTCCATCCCTATCCCATAATCTGTACTCCCTAATCGCCCATCTCTAATCCCTCACTCCTTAATCCCTAATCCCTAACCCACACTGGATAATCCCTAAGCTGTAATTCGTAATTGCTAACTCCCAAATCCCTAATCCTTAATCCCTCCCTCCCTAATCTTTAATCTGTATTCCTCGATACCTAATCCATAATCCTTCATTCATTAATCCCTAATCCCTAACCACTAATCTGTAATCCATCTCTTATTCCTCTTCTTCTTCTTCTTCTTCTTCTTTTCTTCCTCTTCTTCTTCTTATTGTTCTTCTTCATTATCTTCGTCGTCTTCTTCTTCCTCTTCTTCCTTATTGTCCACTTCTTCTTCTTCTAATTCTTCTTCTTCTTAATCTTCTTCATCTTCTTCTTCATTTTCTTCTTCTTCTTCCTTTTCTTCTTCTTCTTATAGTACGTCTCTGCTTCTTCTTCTTCTTCTTTTTCCACTTCTTCTTTTTGTTTTTCTTCTTCTTCTTCTTCTTCTTCTCCTCCTTCTTCCCCTTCTTCTTCCTCTACTTGTTCTTCTTCTTCTTTTTTTCTTCTTCCCCTTCTTCTCCCATTTTTATTTCTTCCTCCTCCTTCTCCATCTTCATCTTCTTCTATTTCTTCTTCTTCTTCCTCTTCAACTTTTTCTTCTTCTTCATTTTGTTTTCTTCCTCTCTTCTTCCTCTTCTTTCTCTTCCACTTCTTCCTCTTCTTTTTCCCCATCATCTTCTTCTTCTTCTTCTTCAACTTCATGGCCTTCTTCTTTCTTTTTCTTCTTCCTCTTACTCATCTTCTCACTCTTCTTCCTCTTCATCTTCTTCTTCGTCTTCTTCTTCTTCTTCCTCTTCTTCTTCTTCTTCCTCCTCTTCTTCTTTTTCTTCTTCTTCTTCTTTTTACTCTTCTCCTTCTTATTCTTCTTCTTGTTCTTCTTCTTCTTCTTTCTCTTATTCCTTTTCTTTTTCTTCTTCACCCTCGTCATCTTCTTCTTTTTCTTCTTCTTCTACTTTTTCCTTATTTTCTTCTTCTACTTCTTCCACTTCTTCCACTTCTTCTATTTCTTCCCCTTCTTCTTTCTCTTCATCTTTTTTTTTCTTCTTCTTCTCCTTGTTCTACTTCTTCCTCCTCTTCTTCTTCTCCTTCTTCTTCGTAATTCTTAATCCCTATTCCCTAATCCCTACTCCTTAATCCCTATCTCCCTAATATCCTATCCTTAAGATTATAATCCCTAATCCATGCCTCCGTAATCCTAATCCATCTTTAATCCATAATGCCTAATTCTTAATCCTTAATCTCTAAACCCTAAACCTTAATCTTTAATACCTAATCCCTAATCCCTAATCTCTAATCTATAATCCACAATCTTGAAGCCCTAATTTCTAATCCCAAACCCTAAAACTCTAATTGCTAAAACCTGATCCCAAACCTCTAATCCCTAATCTATATTCAATACTCTTTAATCCATAATCTCTAATCCTTTATCGTTAATCCTTAACTCATAATCCCTAATCCTTAATCTTATTTTGCTAATCTCTAGTCTTAATCCTAATCACTTAATCCTTAATCTCTAATCCATAATCATGAATCCAAAATCAATAATCACAAATCTCTAATCCTCAATCCCTAATCTCTATTCCTTAATCCATAATCCCAATTCATAAAACCTTAATTACCAATCCTTAATAATTAATCCCTTAATCCTTAATCTTTAATCCCTAATCATTGATCCCTTCATCCTTATAACCTTAATATATAATCCCTAGCCTTTAATCCCTTATCCCTATTACTTATTTCTTAATATTTTCTCCTTAATCCCTAATCCTTAATTTTGAAACCTTAATTCTTAATCCATAATAAGTAATCATTAATACCTAATTTTTAATCCCAAATTAATAATCCCTAACACCTAATCCCATATCCCTCCATTCTTAATCCTTAATGTAGAATTCTTATCCTTTAATCAGTAATCCCTAATCCTTTTCTTCTTCTTTTTCTTCTACTTCTTCTTTCTTCTACTTCTTCTTCCTCCTTTTCTTCCTTAATCCCTAATCCCTACTACCTAATCCATAATCCTTATCACAAAACCCAAATCCCTAGTTACTAATCCATAATCTCTAATCTTTAATCCCTTATTGGGAATCTATAATGGCTAATATCAAATCCTTAAATCCTTAATCCATAATCTGTAATCCCTAATACCTTATCTTTAATCTACAATCCCTCTCTCCATAATCCATAATCCATAATCCATATTCGTTAATCCCTAATCCCATTTTCGTAATCTTTCCCTCCTTATTCCCTAATTCATAACCCCTAATTCCTAATCACTAATCCTTAAACCTTAATCCCTAATTGTTAACTCACAAACCCTAATTCCTATTCCTTAATCCCTCCATCATTAATCTTTAATTCATATTCTTTGATGCCTAATTTGTAATCCCTTATTCCATAATCCCTAATCCCTAATCATAATCCCTAACAATTGATTTGTAATCTATTTCTTTTTCCACTTCTTGTTCCACTTCTTCTACTTCTTCCTCTTCTTCTTCTTCTTCCATATCTACATCTTCTTCTTCTTCCTCTTCTTCCTCATCTACCTCTTCTTCTTCTTCTTCTTCCTCTTCTTCTTCTTCAACATCATCTTTTTCTTCTTCTCTTCTTCTTGTTCTTCTTTTCCTCTACACTTTTCTTTTTTTCTTCTTCTTCTTCCACTTCTTCTTTTTCCTCTTCATCTTCCTCTTCTTCTCCTTCTTCTTCAACTTTTCACCATCTCCTTCTTCTTCTTCTTCTTACTATTCTCCTTCTCATTCTTCTTCTTCATCTTCTTCTTCTTCTTCTTCTGCTTCTTCTTTTTCTTCTGCTTCTTCTTCCTCCTCCTTTTCTTCATCTTTTTCTTCTTCTCTTCTTCTTCATCTTCCTCATCATCTTCTTCTTCTTCTTCTTCTTCTTCTTCCTCTACTTCTTATAGTTATTCTTCCTCCTCTTCTTCTTTGTCATCATCATCATCATCATCTTTTTCTTCTTCTTCTTCTCCTCCTTGCTCTTCTTCTTCTTCTTCCTCCTCTTCTTCTTCTTCTTCTTCTCCTTCATCTTTGTAATCCTTAATCCTTATTCCCTTATCCCTACTCTTTAATCCAACCCACCCTTGTTCTTTATCCTTAAATTTGTAATCCCTACTCACTAATCTCTTATCCTTATTCCTTATTCCTTAATCCTTAATCCCTAATCCTTAATCCATCTTTGATCCATAATCCTTTATCCATAATCTTTAATCTCTAATCCATAATCTCTAATCCATAATATGTAATCTCTTAACTATAATCAATATTACCTAATCCCTAATCCTTAATTGCTAATCAATAACCCAAAATCTTGAATTCTTAATTTCTAATCCTTAATCCCTAATCTTTAATCCTTAATCCTTAATCCTTAAATCCTAATACCTAATACCTAATCCCTAATCTCTAATCCATAATCTTGAATCCCAAATCCATAATCACTAATCTCTAATCGTTTATCCTTAATCTCTATTCTCTAATTTATAATCCCAAATTTTAAACCCTTAATCTCCAATCTTTAGCAAGTAATCCCTTAATCTTTAATCCCTAATCTCTAATCACTAATCCTTAACCCAAATCCCTAATCCTTAATCTTTCATCCCTACTACTTATTGCTTAACATTTACTCCCTAAATGCTTATCCTTAATCTTTAAACCTTAATTCCTAATCCCTAATTGATAATCTTTAATCCTTAATTTTTTAATCTCTAATCTATAATTCTTAATCCTCAATCCCTAACTACTAATCCTATATCCCCCCTCCTTAGTCCCTAATCCAATACCCTAACCCCTAATCCTTAATCCTTAATCAATCTCTTCTTCCTCTTCTTCCTCTCCTTCATCTTCTTTTACTTCTCCTTCTTCTTCTTCTCCTTCTTCCACTTCCCCTTCTTCTTCTTCCTCTTCTTCTTTTTCTTCCTCATCTTCCTTATCTAACTCTTCTTCTTCTTCTTTTACTTCCTCTTCTCCATCTTCTCATTCATTTTCTTCTTCTTCCTCTTCTTCATCTTCTTCCCCTCCTTTTACTTCTTCCTCCTCCTCTTCTTCCCCTTCTTCTTTTTCTCCATTTTCTTTTTTTCATATAATTCTTCTTCCTCTTCTTCTTCCTCTACTACCACTTACTCATCTTCCTCATCTTCCTCATCTAGCTCTTCTTCTTCTTCTTCTACTTCCTCATATTCTTCTTCGTCTTCTTCTTCTTCTTCTCCTTCTCCTTCTATTTCTTAATCTTCTTCTTCTTCTTCTTCGTCTTCTTCTGCTACTTCTTTTCCTTCTCCTTCTGCTTATCTTTCTCATTCTCTTTCTCCTTGTCCTTCACCTTCTCCTTCTACATCTCCATCTCCTTCTCCTTCTCTTTGTACTCCTCCTTCTCTACATCTTCCTTCTCTACATCCTCCTTCTTCTCCTCTTTCGTTTTCTTCTTCTTCTTCTTCTTCTTCTTCTTCTTCTTTCTTCTTTCTTCTTTCTTCTTCCTTCTTCCATCTTTCTTCTTCCTTCCACTTCCTTCTTTCTTCTCCACTCTTCTTTCTTTGTGCTCCCCTCTTCCTTCTTTCTTGTTCTTTCTTCTTTATTCTTTCTTATTTCTTTTTTATTCTTCCTCTCCTTATTCCTCTTCTTCTTCTTCTATAACGTTTTCCTCTTGTTCTTCCTTCTTGCACTTCTTCTTTATCATCTTCTTCCATAATCCCTAATGCCTACGTCCCAATCCATAATCCTTAAGCCCTAAACTATAATGCCTAATACCTAATCCCCAATCTGTAGTTTCTAATACCTAATCTCTAATCTCCAATCCCTCCCTCCCTTACTCTTAATCTATATTCCCTAATCCCAAATCTTTAATCCCTCAATAATTAATCTCTAATCTCTAATCCCTAACCGATAATCCTTAATCTATAATTGCTAACTCCCAAATCCCTAATATCTCCCATCCTAATCTTTAGTGAGCATTCCGAGATACATAAACCCTAATCTTTCAATTCTTAATCCCTAATCCCTAATGCCTAACCACTGATCCCTAATCCTCTTCCTCTTCTACTTCTTCTTCTTCCTCCTCCTCCTCTTCTTCTTCTTCTTCTTCCATTTCTTCCTCTTCTTGGTTATCTTCATCTTCTTTTTCTTCCTCTTCTTCAACATCTTCCTCCTCTTCTTCTTAATCTTCTTCTTCTTCTTCTTCTTCTTCCACTTCTTCTTCTTCTTCTTCTTCTTCTTCTTTTCTTCTTCTAGCACTTCTACATCTCTACTTTTTCCTCTTCCTCTCTTTCCTCTCCTTCTTTTTCTTCTTCTACTTTTTCTTCTTTTTCTTGTTCTCGTTCTTGTTCTTGTTCTTCTTCTACATCTTCATCCTCTACTTGTTCTTCTTCTTCTTCTTCTTCTCCTCCTCCTTCTTTTTCTTCTATTTCTTCTTTTTCTTCTTCTTCTTCTTCTTCTGTTTCTTCTTCTTCTTCCTTTTCTTCTTCACCATCCTCTTCTTCTTCTTCTTCTTAATCTTCCTCTTCTTTTTCTTCTTCTTCCACATCTTCTTCTTTTACTTCTTCTTCCTCTTCTTCTTCTTCTTCTTCTTCTTCTTTCTTCTTTTACTTCTTCCTCTTCCTCTTTTTCCTTTTCTTCTTCTTCTTCTTCTTCTTCTTCTTCTTTTTCTTCTTCATCATCTTCTTCTTCTTCTTCTTCCACCTCCTCTTCTTCCTCCTCTACTTATTCTTCTTCTTCTTCTTCTTCTCCTCCTCCTTCTTCTTCCTCTTCTATTTCTTCTCCTCCTTCTTCTTCTTTTCTTCTTCTTCTCTTCCTTCTCCTTCTTCCTCTTCTTCTTCTTCTTCTTCTATTTGTTCTTCTTCTTCTTCCTCTTTGTCTTCTTCTTCTACTTCAACTTTCTCTTCCTCTCTTTTTCTTCTCCTTCTTCTTCTTCATCTCCCTCTTCTTCTTCTCTTTCTTCTTCTTCTTCAACTTCTTCACCTTCTTCTTCTTCTTCTTCCTCTTACTGTTCTCTGTCTCATTCTTCTTCTTTTTCTTCTTCTTCTTCTCCTCCTTCCACCTTTTCCTCTTCTTCTCTTTCTTCTTCCTCCTCTTCTTCTTCCTTTTCTTCTTCTTCTTCTTATTATTATTCTCACTCTTCTCCTTCTTATTATTATTATTATTATTATTATTCTTCCTCTTCTTCTTCTTTTTCTTCTACTCCCTCCTCTTCTTCTTTTTCTTCTTCTTCTTCTTCTTGCTTATTTTCTTCTTCTTCTTCTTCTTCTTGCTCTTCTTCTTTGTCTTCCTCTTCTTCTTCTCCATTTACTTCTTCTTTTCTTCTTCCTTTTCTTCTTCTTCTTCTCCTTATTGTTGTTGTTCTTCTTCTATCTCCTCCTCCTCTTCTTCACCCTCTTCTTCATAATCCTTAATCCTTATTCCCTAATCCCTACTCCTTTACCCCTCCCTCCTTAATCTCTTATCTCTAAATTTGTAGTCCCTAATCCATTTCTCTCTAATCACTAATCTGTAATCTTAATTCTTTAATCCCCAAACCCTAATCCTTAATCCCTATTTTTTATCCATCCTTAATCTATAATCCCTAATCCTTAATCACTAATATCTAATCCCTCATCCACTTCTCCTTCATCCTCTTTTCTTTTTTCTTCTTTTTCTTCCTCTTTTATTTCTTCTTATTCTTATTCTTCTTGTTCCTTTCTTCCTTCTTCTTCTTCTTTTTCTTCTTCTTCCTCTTCTTCTTCCTCCTATTCTTCTTCTCCTTCCTTTTATTCTTCTTGTTCTTCTCCTTCTCCTTCTTCTTCTTCTTCTTCACTTTCTTCTTCGTCTTCTTCCTTTACTTTTTCTTCTTCTTCTTCTTCATCATCTTCTTAATCTTGTTCTTTTTCTCATTGTACTTCGTAATTCTTAATCCTTATTCCCTAATTCCTAATCTATAATGCCTAATACATCTCTCTCTAATATCAATTCCTTAATCTCTAACCCTAATCCATAATCCATCCTCAATCTATAATTCTTAATCCTTAATCCTTAATCCTTAATCCTTAATCTCTAATCCTTAATCTTTAATCCTTAAATCCCTTATCTAGAGTGAATAATCCCTTATCCTTAATCCCTAATCCTCAATCCCTAATCCATAATCTCTAATCCTTAATCCTTAATCGTTAATCAATAATCTCTAACACTTAATCCTAATTATAATTGCTTAATCTCTTACCCCTAATCTCTAACCTCTAATTCATAATCCTAAATCCCAAATCCCTAATCACTAATTTCTAATCCTTAATCCCTAATCTCAATTACCTAATTTGTAATCCTTAATCATTAATTTCTAATTCCTCTTCTTTTTCTTCTTCCTCTTCTTCTATTTCATCATCTTCCTTTTCTTCTTCTTCTTCTTCTACTTCTACTTCTTCTTTCTCTTCTTGTTCTTCCCCTTCTTCTTCTTCTTCATTCTTGCCTTCTTCATTTCTTGTTCTTTTCTTCCTCTTCTTCTTCCTCTCCTCCTCCTCCTCCTTCTTCTTCTTCTTTTATTGTTTCTTCTTCTCCACTGTCTTCTTCTTCTTCTTCTTCTTCTCCTTCGCCTTCTTATTCTCTTTCTCCTTCTCCTTCTTCTTTTGCTTCTCCTTCTACTTCTCCATTATTCTTAATCCATATTCCCAATCATAATTTCTTAATCTCTAATCCGTACTCCCTATTCTCTAATACCTAATCCTTATTCCCAAATCCTTAATCATTAATCTCTAATCCATAATCTCTAAACCATAATCCCTAATCTGAAATCCTTAATCTTTAATAATTAATCCTTAACCTTTAATCCTTAATCCCTCATCCCTAATAATTAATCCATTCATCCCTAATCCCTAATCTTTAGTCCCTAATCTGTCATCCATAATCCCTCATCACTCACTTATTCCCAAATCCCTACTCCTTAATTTGTAATCCTTAATCCTTATACCCTAATCCCTAATTGCTAATCCAAAATCCCTAATGCCAAATACCTAATCCCTTCCTCCCTAATCCCTAATCCCTAATCCCTAGTCCCTAATACCTACTCTCGAATCCCTAATCCTCCCTAACTCATCCATAATTTATATTCCCAAATCCTTAATCCTTAATCTGAAATCTCGTCCCTAATTCTAATTATAATATCTTATTCTCTAATCATTAATCTCTAACCCCTAATCCTGAATCCCGAATCGCTAATCTAAAATCATAAATCCCTAATCTATAATCCTCATTCTTAAATATTTTAATCTACAATCCTTAGTAATTAATCCCTTAATCCTAAGTACTTAATCTACAATCCTTAATCATTAATCACTTCATCCCAAATCCATAATTCTTAATCCATATTATTTATTCCTTAATCCTTACTCTGTAATTGCTAATCCATAATACTTAATCCATGACCTCTAAACCCTAATCCCTAATCCTTGATCCTGAATACCTAATCCATAATCCCTCATTCCTTAACCCTAATCTTTAATCCCTAACCCTTAATCCCTAATCACTAATCAATCTCTTCTTCCTATCTTTCTTCTTTTTCTTCCTCTTCTTCTTCCTTTTCTTCCTCTTCATCTTCTTCTTCCTCATCTTCTTCTCCTTTTTCCTCCTCTTCGTTATCATCTTCCTCTTCTTCTTCTCCATCTTCCCCTTCTTATATTTCTTCTTCTTCCTTTACTTCTTCTTCCACTTCCTCTTCTTCTTCTTCTTCTTCTTCCTTTTACTCCTTCTTCCTCTTTTTCTTCTTCTTCTTCTTCTTTTTCTTTTTCTTCTACTTCTTCTTCCTCCTCTTCCTCTTCTTCCTCTTCTTCTTCTTCTTCTTCTTCTTATTCTTTCCTTGTTCTTCTTCTTTCTCTTCTTTTATTTATTTTTCTTTTTCCTTTTTTTCTTCTTCTTCTTCTTCTTCTCTATGTCCTTCTTCTCCTAACCCTTCTTCTTATCTTTCTTTTTTTTTTCGTTCTTTTTTCCTTCTCCTTTTCCTTCTCCATCTCTTTCTCCTTCTACTTCTCCTTCTCCTCCTCCTTCTCCATGTCCTCCTCCTCCTTCTCCTTCTCCTTCTCCTTCTCCTTCTTCTTCTTTCTCTTCTTCTTTCTTTTTCTTCTTTCCTCTTTCTTCGATCTTCTTCCTTCTTCGTTCCACTTTCCTTCTTCCTTCTTCCTTCTTCTTTCTTCCTTCTTCTTTCTTCTTTATTCTTTCTTCTTTCTTCTTTATTCATCCTCTTCCTCTTCCTCATCTTCTTCTTCTTCCACTTTTTCCTCTTTTTCTTCCTCCTCTTCTTCTTTTTCCTTCTTCCTTCTTCTAGTTCTTCTTCATCCTCTTTTTTCCTAATTCCTAATCCCTAATCCTTACTCCCTAATCGATAATCCTTAATCCTTTAACCCTACTCTCTAATTGCTAATCCATAATCTCTAATCTCTGATCCCTAATTTCTAATCTATAATGCCTAATACTTAATCCCACTCTCCCTAATCTGTAATCCCTAATGCCTAATCTTTAATCCTAAATCTCTCCCTCTCTAATCCATAATTTATATTCCCTAATCCTTAACCACTAATCCCTCCATCCATAATCCCTAATCTCTAATCCATAACAACTAATCCTTAAACCTTAATCTCTAATTCCTAACTCATAAATCCCAAACCCCTAACCCCTCCCTCCCTAATCTTTAATTTGCATTCCCTGATACCTAATCCTTAATCTGTCATTCCTTAACCCTTAATCCATAATTTGTCTCTTCTACTTCTTCTTCAACTTCTTCTTTATCTTCCTCTTCTTCTTCTTCTTCTTCATCCTCTTCTTCTTCTTCTTCTTCCTTATCTTTGTCTTCTCCTTCTTCCTCTTCTTCCACATCTTCTACTTCTTCCACCTCTTCTTCTTCTTCTTCTTCTTCCACTTCTTCTTTTTCTTATTCTTCTTGTTGTTGTTGTTCTTCTATGTCTCCCCTTCTTCATCTTCTTCTCTTTTTCTTCCTTTTCTTCTCATTCTAGTTCTTCTACTTCTTCTTCTTCTTCTTCCTCTACCTGTACTTCTTCATCTACTTCTTCTTCTCCTCCTTCTTCTTCTTCTTCTTTCTATTCCTCTTCTTCTTCATCATCCTCTTCTATTTCTTCTTCTTCTTTTTCTTATTCTCCTTCTCCTTCTTCTCATTCTTCTTCTTTTTCTCTTTCTTGTTCTTCTTTTTGTTATTCTTCTTCTTCTTTTTCTCCTTCTTCTTCTTCTTCTTCTTCTTCTTCCACCTCTTTTTCATATTTTTCTCACTCTTATTGTTCTTAGTCTTTTTCTTCTTCATCTTCCTCTTCTTCTCCATCTTCTTCTTCTTCCTCTTCTTCTCCTCCTTCTTCTTCATCTTCTTCTTCTTCCACTTCTTATTTTCTTCTTCTTCTTCCTCCTCTTCTTCTTCTTCTACGTCTCTTCTTCTTCCTCTTCTTCCTTTTCCCTCTTCCTGTTCTTCTTCCTATTCCTCTTAATGTTCTTCTTCTTATTCTTCTTTTTCTTCCACTTCTTCTTCATCTTCTTCTTGCTCTACTATTTCTTCTTCTTCTTCTTCTTCTTCTTCTTCTTCTTTTTCTTCTCTTTCTTCTTCTTCTCCTTCTCCTTCTTCTTTTTCTTCCTCTTCTACTTCATCTTCTTCTTCTTCTTCTTCTTCTTCTTCTTCTTCACCTTCTTCTTCTTCTTCTTCTTCTTCTTCAATTATTTCTTCTTCTTCTCTTCTTCTTTTTCTCCTTCTTCATCTTTTTCTTCCTCTTTTCTTCTTGTTCTTCTTCTTTCTCTTCTTTATATTTCTCTTCTTCATCTTCCTATTCTTCTTTTCCTCTTCATCTTCTTGTTCTTCTTCTTCTTCTTCTTCAACTTCTTCACCTTTTTCTTCTTCTTCTTCTTCTTCTTCTTACTATTCTTATCCTAATTCTTCTTCTTCTTCATCCCCTTCTCCTTTTTCCTATTCTTCTTCTTCCTCCTCCACTTCTTCTTTTTCTTTTTCATCTTCATCTTCTTCTTTTTCTTCTTCTTCTTCTTCTTCCTCATCTTCTTCATCTACCTCTTCTTCTTTTACTTCTTCCTTTTATTCTTTTTCTTCTTCTTCTTCTTCTTCTCCTTCTTCTTTGTAATCCTTAATGCCTTTTCCCTTACCTCTACTCTTTAATCTGACCCTCCTTTCTCTCTTATCTCTGAATTTGTAATCTCTAATCACTATTCCCTTATCTCTATTCCTCAATCCCTAATCTCTAATGCATCCTTAATCCATAATCCCTAATCCTTGATCCTAAATCTCTAATCCCTAATCTCTTAATTCTTATCTTTAATCCCTAAACCATAACCCCTGATGCTTAATCCCTAATCTATAATTCATAAACCTAAATCCTTTATTTCTAATCCCTAATCCTTGATCCTAAATCTCTAATCCCTAATCTCTTAATTCTTATCTTTAATCCCTAAACCATAACCCCTGATGCTTAATCTGTAATCTATAATTCATAAACCTAAATCCTTAATTTCTAATCCCTAATCCTTATATTTAAACTCTAATACTTAATACTTTATCCGTAATCTTTGATCTATAATCCTGAATCCTAAATTCCTAATCACTAATCCCTTGTCCTTCTTCTTCCTCTTCTTCTTCTTCTTCTCCTCCTCCTTCTTCTCCTTCTTCTACTTCTTCTTCTCCTACTTGTTCTTGTTTTTGTTATATCTTTTTCTTTTTCTCCTTCTTCTTCTTCTTCTTCTTCTCCCTCTTCCTCTTCTTTTTCTTTCTCTCTTCTTGTTCTTAGTCTTTTTCTTCTTCATCTTCCTCTTTTTCTCCTTCGTATTCTTCTTCCTCTTCTCCTTCTTCTTCCTCTTCTTCTTCTTCCACTTTTTGTTTTTCATCTTCTTCTTCTTCCTCTTCTTCTTCTTCTACGTCTCTTCTTCTTCGTCTTCTTCCTTTTTCCTCTTCTTCTTCTTCTTCTTCTTCCTCTTCTTCTTTATGTTCTTCTTCTTCTTCTTCTTCCACTTCTTCCTCTTCTTCTTCCTCTATTATTTCTTCTTCCACTTCTTCTTCTTCTTCTTCTTCTTTTTCTTCTTCTTCTTCTTCTTCTTCTTCTTCTTCTCCTTCTTCGTATTCTACTTCTTCCTCTTCTACTTCATCATCATCTTCTTCTTCATCATCATCTTCTTCTTCTTCCTCTCCTTCTTCTTCTTCTTCTTCTACTTCTTCTTCTTCATTTATTTCTTCTTCTTCTTTTTTTTCTCCTTCTTCATCTTTTTTTCCCTCTCTTCTTCTTCTTCTTCTTCTTCTTTTTGTTCATCTTTCTCTTCCTCTTCTTCCTCTTCTTCTTCTTCTTTTTCTCTTCATCTTCTTGTTCTTCTTCTTCTTCTTCTTCTTACTCTTCTCTTCCTAATTCTTCTTCTTCTTACTCTTCTCTTCCTAATTCTTCTTCTTCTTCTTCCCCTTCTTCTTTTTACTCTTCTTCTTGTTCCTCCTCTTCTTTTTCTTTTTCTTCTTTTTCTTCTTCTTCCTCGTCTTCTTCATCTACCTCTACTTTTCTACTTGTTCCTCTTATTCTTTTTCTTCTTCTTCTCCATCATCATCATCATCTTCTTCTTCTTCTCCTTGTTCTTCTTCTTCTTCCTCTGCCTCTTCTTCTTCTTCTCCTTCTTCTTTGTAATCCTTAATGCTTATTCCCTTATCTCTACTCTTTAATCTGACCATCACTTGTCTCTTATCAATAAATTTGTAATTCCTAATCACTAATCCCATATCTCTATTTCTCAATCCCTATTCTCTAATCCATCCTTAATCCATAGTCCCTAGTCCTTAATCCTAAATCTCTAATCCCTAAACCATAACCCTTAATGCTTAATCCCTAATTTATAATCCATAATCCTAAATCTTAATTTATAATCCCTAATCCTTAATCCTTAAACTCTAATCCTTAATAATTTATCCCTAATCTCTGATCTATAATAGTGTAACCTAAATCCCAAATCATTAATCTCTTATCCTTTATCCCTAATCTCTATTTCTTAATCTATAATTCAAAATCCTAAATCTCTAATCCTTAGTATATAATCTTTTAACTCTCAATCCTTAATGATTAATCCCTTTATCCCTATTCCTTAACCCTAATCCCTAGTCCTTAATCCTTTATCTTTATTATTTACTCCTTAATCCTTACTCCTTAATCCCTAGTTCTTAATCATTAAATCCTAATCCCTAATCCCAAATTAATAATCCCTAATCTCTAATTTTAAATCTCTAATCTATAATATCTAATCCTTAATCCCTAACACCTAAAGCCATATCCCTCCCTCCTTAATACCTAGTTCCTAATCCCAAATCCCTAACTCCTAATCCTTAATCTATAATCCATCTAATCTTTCTCTTCTTCTTCCTCTTCTTCTCCTTCTTCTTCTTCTTCTTCTTCTTCCTTTTCTTCTTCTTCTTCCTCCTCGTCTTCCTTATGTTTCTCATCTTCTTCGTCTACTTCCTCTTCTAGTTCATTTTGTTCTTCTTCTTCATCATCATCTTTCTCTTCTTCTTCTTCTTCTTCTTTGTTTTCTTCTTCTACTTCTTCTTCCACACCCCCTTCCCCTCCTTTTTCTCCATTTTCTTCTTTTCTTGTAACTCTTCTTTCTCTTCTTCTTCTTTCTCATCTTCTTCATCTTACTTTCCTTCTTCTTCTTCTTCTTCCTTTTACTCTTTGTTTTCTTTTTCTTCTTCTTCTTCTTCTCCTTCTATTTCTTCTTCTTCTTCTTGTCCTTCTTCTTCTTTTTCTTCTTCTACTCCTTCTTCTTCTCCATCTCCTTGTCTTTCTTATTCTCCTTCTCCTTCTTCTTCCCTTCTCCTTCTCCTTCTCCTTCTCCTTCTCCTTCTCGATCTCCTTCTCCTTCTACATCTCCTCCTCTACGTCCTCCTTCTCCTTCTCCTTCTCCTTCTTCTTCCTCTTCATTCTCTTCTTCTTCTTTCTACTTTCTACTTTCTTCTTCCTTCTTTCTTCTTCCTTCTTGCTTCTTCCTTCCTCCTTCCTTCTTCCTTCTTCCTTCTTCTTTCTTCCTTCATTCTACCTTACTCTTTCAATTTTCTTCTTTATTCTTCTTCTTCTTCTTATACTATTGTTTCCTCTTCTTCTTCCCCTTCTTCTTCTTCTATCTTCCTCCTTCCCCTTTCTATTCCTCATCTTCTTCCCTAATTTCTAATCCCTACTTCCTAACCCATAATGCTCAATCTCAAAAACCTAATCCCTAATTACTAATCCAAAATCTCTACTCTATAATCACTAATCCCTAAACTATAATGCCTAATACTTTATCCCTCCCTCCCTAATCCCTAATTCGTAATCCCTAATACCTAATCTTTAATCCCAATCCCTCCCTCCCTATCCCATAATCTGTACTTTAATCCCCCATCTCTAATCCCTCACTCCTTAATCCCTAACCCACACTCGATAATCCCTAAGCTATAATCCATAATTGCTAACTCTCAAATCCTTAATCCTTAATCCCTCCCTCCCTAATCTACAATCCGTATACCCCGATACCAAATCCCTAATCCTTAACCACTAATCCGTAATCCATCTCTTATTCCTCTTCTTCTTCTTCTTCTTCTTCTTCTTCTTCTTCTTTTCTTTCTCTTCTGCTTCTTCTTCTTCTTCCTTATCTTCGTCTTTTTCTTCTTCCTCTTCTTCCTCATCATCTTCTTCTTCTTCTTCTTCGTAATCGTCTTCTTCTTCTTCCTCAGCTTCTTTTTCTTCTCTTCTTCCTCTTCTTCTTCTTATTATTATTATTATTATTCTTCCTCTTCTTGTACTACGTCTCTACTTCTTCCTCTTTTTCTTTTTCCACTACTTCTTCTTCTTCTTCTTCTTCTACTTTTTCTTCTTCTTCTTCTTCTTCTTCTTCTTCTTCCTCTACTTGTTTTTTTTCTTCTTCTTTTCCTTCTTCTTCCTCTTCTATTTCTTCCTCCTTCTTTTCCTTCTTCATCTTCTTCTATTTCTTCTTCTTCTTCTTCCTCTTCATCTTTTTCTTCTTCTTCATCTTTTTCTTCCTCGCTTCTTCTTCTTCTTCTTCTTCTTCTTTCTATTCTTCTTCTTCTTCTTCTTTTTCTTCTTTTTCCTCATCATCTTCCTTTTCTTTTTCATCATCATCATCTTCTTCTTCTTCAACTTATTGGGCTTCTTCTTCTTTTTCTTGCTCTTACTCTTCTCCTTCTCATTCTTCTTCTTCTTCTTCTTCTTCTTCTTCTTCTACTTCTTCCTTTTCTTCTTCTTCTTCCCGTATTCTTCTTTTTTGTCTTGTTCTTCTATTTACTCTTTTCCTTCTTATTCTTCTTCTTGTTCTTCTTCTTCTTTCTCTTGTCCCTCTTCTTCTTATTCTTTTACTTTTTCTCCTTCATCATCTTCTTCTTCATCTTCCTTATTTTCTTCTTCTACTTCTTCCTCTTCTTCTTTGTCTTCCTCTTCTTCTTCTTCTTCTTCCTTCTTATCCTTGTTCTTCTTCTTCCTCCTCCTCCTCCTCTTCTTCTCCTTCTTCTCGTAATTATTAATCCCTATCCTAATCCTTACTCCTTATTCCCAATCTCCTTAATCTCTTATCCTTAAGATTGTAATCCCTAATCCATGCCTCACTAATCACTAATCTCTAATCTCGGTTCCCTAATCCTTAAACCTTAATCCTTAAATCGTAATCCATCTTTAATCCATAATGCCTAATTCTTAATCCTTAATCTCTAAACCCTAAACCCTAATCTCTAATACCTAATCCCTAATCCTTAATGCCTAATCTATAAGCCATAATCTCGAAGCCTTAATTTCAAATCCCTAATCCTAAAACTCTAATAGCTAATACCTGATCCTTAACCTATAATCTCTAATCTATATTCAATACTCCTTAATCCGTAATGTTTAATCCCTTGTCGCTAATCCTTAATTCCTAATCTCTAATCATTAATCCCATATTGCTAATCTCTAATCTTAATCCTAATCACCTAATCCCTAATCACTATTCTATAATCTTGATTCCAAAATTAATAATCACAAATCTCTATCCTTAATCCCTAATCCCTATTCCTTAATCCATAATCCCAAATCCTAAAAACCCTAATTACCAATCCTTAATAATTAATCCCTTAATCCTTAATCCTTAATCCCTAATCCCTAATCATTGATCCCTTCATCCTCATAACCTTAATCAATAATCCCTAGCCTTTAATCACTTATCCTTATTTCTAATTTCTTAATCCTTACTCCTTAATCCCTCATCCTTAATCGTGAAACCTTAAACCTTAATCCCGAATTAGTAATCTTTAGTACCTAATTTTTAATCCCTAATCCACAATCGCTAACACCTAATCCCATATCCCTCCATTCTTAATCCTTAATCAGTAATTCTTAACCTCTAATCCTTAGTCCCTAATCCTTTTCTTCTTGTTTTTCTTCTACTTCTTCCTTCTTTCACTTCTTCTTCCTCCTTTTCTTCCTTAATCCCTAATCCCTACTACCTAATCCATAATCCTTAATCACTAAACCCAAATCCCTAGTTACTAATCAATAATCACTAATCTTTAATCCCTAATTCTAATCTATAATGACTAATATCAAATCCCTACATCCTTAATTCACAATCTGTAATCCCTAATTCCTTATCTTTAATCGCCAATCCCTCCCTCCGTAATCCATAATCCATATTCCTTAATCCCTAATCCCACTTTTGTAATCTCACCCTCCTTAATCACTAATTCATAATCCCTAATTCCTAATCACTAATCCCAAACCTTAATCCCTAATTGTTAACTCACAAATCCCTAATCCCTTCATCATTAATCTTTAATACATATTCTTTTATAGCAAATCTCTAATACTTTATTCCATAATCACAAATCCATAATCCCTAATTCATAATCACTAACAATTGATCTGTAATCTATTTCTTTCTCCACTTCTTCTTACATTTCTTCTACTTCTTCCTCTTCTTCCTCTTCTTCTTCTTCCATAACTACATCTTCTTCTTCCACTTCTTCCTCATCTTCCTCTTCTTCTTCTTCTTCTTCCTCTTCCTCTTCTTCTTCTTCTTCTTCAACATCATCTTTTCTTCTTCTCTTCTTCTTGTTCTTCTTCTTTTCTTCTACACCTTCCTTTTTTTTCTTCTTGTTCCTCTTCTTCTTTTTCCTCTTCATCTTCTTCTTCTTCTCGTTCTTCTTCAACTTTTCACCTTCTCTTTCTCCTTCTTCTTACTCTTCTCCTTCTCATTCTTCTTCTTCATCTTCTTCTTCTTCTTCTTCCCCTTCTTCTTTTTCTTCTTCTTCTTCCTCCTTCTCCTCTTCTTCTTTTTCTTCTCCTTTTTTTTCTTCTTCTTCTTCTTCTTCCTCATTTTCTTCATCTTCTTCCTCTTCCTCTACTTCTTCTAGTTCTTCTTTTTCTTCTTCTTCATCATCATCATCATCATCATCATCATCTTCTTCTTCTCCTCCTTGTACTCCATCTTCTTCTTCTTCCTCCTCCTCCTCTTCTTCTCCTTCTTCTTTGTAATCCTTAATTCTTTTTCCTTTATCCCTACTCATTAATCCTATCCACCCTAGTCCCTTATCCCTAAATTTGTAATCCTTAATCACTAATCTCTTATCCTTATTCCTTAATCCTTAATCCCTAATCCTTAATCCATCTTTGATCCATAATCCCCAATCCTTAATCCTTAATCTTTAATTCCTAATCTCTAATCCCTAATCTCTAATCCTTAATCTATAATCCCTGAACTATAAGCCATAATACCTATTCCCTAATCCTTAATTCCTAATCAATTATTCATAATCCTAAACTCTTAATTTCTAATCCTTAATCCTTAAACCCTATTTCCTTTACCTGATCCCTAATCTCTAGCCCATAGTCTTGAATCCCAAATCCATAATCACTAATTTCTAATCCTTTATCCTTTATCTCTACTCCCTATTTTATAATCCCAAATCCTAAACCTTTAATCTCCAATCTTTAGAAAGTAATCCCTTAATCCTTAATCCCTAATCCTAAATCCCTAATCATTAATCTTATCATCTTTAACCCTTAACCCTAATCCTTAATCCTTAATCCTTAATCTTTTATTCCTACTACTTATTCCTTAATTTTACTCCCTAATCACTAACCCTTAATTATTAAACCCTAATTCTTAATCCCTAATTGATAAACTTTAATCCTTAATTCTTAATTTTTTAATCTCTAATAAGTAATTCTTAATCCATAATCCCTAACTGTTAATCCTATATCCCTCCCTCCATAGTCCCTAATCCATAAACCCTTACCCTAATCCTTAATCCTTAATGCTTAATCCATCTCTTCTTCCTCTTCTTCCTCTCCTTCTTCTTCTTCTTCCACTTCTTCTTCTTCTTTTTCTTCTTCTTCTTCCACTCCTTCTTCTTCTTCTTCCTCTTCTTCTTCTTCTTCCACTCCTTCTTCTTCTTCTTCCTCTTCTTCTTCTTCTTCCTTAACTTACTCATCTTACCCTTCTTCTTCTTCTTCTTCTTTTACTTCTTCTTCTCCTTCTTCTTCTTCATTATCTTCCTCTTCTTTATCTTCTTCTCCTTCTTTTACTTCTTCCTCCTCCTCTTCTTCTCCTTCTTCTTCTTCTCCATTTTCTTATTTTCATATAATTCTTCTTCTTCTTCTACCTCTTCCTCATCTTCCTCATCTTACTCATCTTCTTCCTCTTCTTCTTCTTCTTTTACTTCTCTTCTTCTTCCTCAGATTCTACTTCGTCTTCTTCTTCTTCTTCTTCTTCTTCTCCTTCTTCCTCTTCTTCTTCTTCTTCTGCTTCTTTTTCTTCTACTTCTTCTCCTTCTCCTTCTCCTTATCATTCTTATACTCTTTCTCCTTGTCCTTTAACTTCTCCTTCTCCATCTCCATCTCCTCCTCCTTCTCTACATCCTCCTTTGTTTTTTTCTTCTTCTTCTTCTTCTTTCCTCTTTCTTCTTTCTTCTTTCTTCTTCCTTCTACCTTCTTTCTTCTTCCTTCCACCTTCCTTCTTTCTTCTCCCCTCTTCGTTCTTTCTTCTTCTTTCCTCTTTTTTCTTTCTTATTTCTTTTTTGTTCTTCTGCTCCTTGTTCCTGTTCTTCTTCTTCTACAACTTTTTCCTCTTATTATTCCTTCTTGCACTTCTTCTTTCTCATCTTCTTCCCTAATCCCTAATGCTTACTTCCTAATCCATGATCCTTAAGACCTACTATAATGCCTACTATCTAATCCCTCCCTCCTTAGTCCTCAATCTACAAACCCTCACACCTAATCTCTAATCCCTAATCCCTCCCTCCCTTACCCATAATCTGTATTCCCTAATCTCAAATCTCTAATCCCTCCCTAATTAATTCCTAATCCCTAACCCATAATCCTTAATCTCAAATTGCTAATTCCAAAATTCTTAATATCTCCCTCCCTAATCTTTAGTCCACATTCCCAGATACATAATCTCTAATCTTTCATTCCTTAATCCCTAATCCCTAATCCCTAACCACTGATCCCTAATCCTCTTCCTCTTCTAATTCTTCTTCATCCTCCTCCCCTTTTCTTCCAATTCATCGTTATCTTCATCTTCTTTTTCTTCCTCTTCTTCTACATCTTCCTCTTCAACTTCTTAATCCTCTTCTTCTTCTTCTTCTTTTTCTTCTTCTTCCACTTATTCTTCTTGCTCTTCTTCTTCTTTTCTTTTTCTACTACTTCTACATCTCTATTTCTTTCTCTTTCTCTTTTTTCTCTTCTTCTTCTTCTTCTTCTTGTTCATGTTCTCATTCTTATTCTTCTTCTTCTTCCTCGCCTTCTTCTTCTACTTGTTCTTCTTCTTCTTCTTCTTCTCCCTCTTTTGCTTCTATTTCTTCTTTTTCTTCTTCTTCTTCTTCTTCCTCCTCCTTTTCTTCTTCACCATGTTTTTCTTCTTCTTCTTTTTCTTCTCCTTCTTCTTCCTCTTCTTCTTCTTCTTCTTTTTCTTCTTCCACTTCTTCCTCTTCCTCTTTTTCCTCTTCTTCTTCTTCTTCTTCTTCTACTTCTACTTCCTTTTCTTCTTCCTCTACTTATTCTTCTCTTTCTTCTTCTTCTTCTTCTTCTCTTCCTTCTCCTTCTTCCCCTCTTCTTCTTCTTCTTCTGCTATTTCTTCTTCTTCCTCCTCCTCGTCTTTGTCTTCTTCCTCTACTTCATCATCTTTTACTTCCTCTCTTCTTCATCTTCTTCTTCTTCTTCATCTCCCTCTTCTTCTTCTCTTTCTTCTTCTTCTTTTTCAACTTCTTCACCTTCTTCTTCTTCTTCCTCCTCTTACTAATCTCTTTCTCATTCTTTTTCTTCTTCTTCTTCTTCTTCTTTCTCCTCCTCCTCTTCTTCTTGTTCTTTTTCTTCTTCCTTCGCTTCTTCTTCTTTTACTTCTTCTTCTTCTTCTTCTTACTCTTCTCACTCTTCTCCTTCTTATTCTTTTTCTTCTTCTTCTTCTAACTCTTCTTCTTTTTCTTCTTCTCCCTCATCTTCTTCTTTTTCTTCTTCTTCTACTACTTCATTATTTTCTTCTTCTTCTTCTTCCTCCTCTTCTTCTTTGTCTTCCACTTCTTCTTCTTCTTCTACTTCTTCTTTTTCTCCTTGTTGTTCTTATTCTTCCATCTCTTTCTCTTCTCCTTCTCCTTGTTCTTCATAATCCTTAATCCCTATTCCTTAGTCCCTACTCCTTTACTCCTCCCTCCTTAATCTATTATTCTTAAATTTGTAGTCCCTAATCCATGCCTCTCTAATTAATAATCCCTAATCTCAATTCTTTAATCCCCAAACCCTAATCCTTAATCCCTAATTTTTAATTCAACATTAATCCATAATCCCCAATCCTTAATCGCTAATATCTAATCCTTTGTCTCTAAACCCAAATACCTTATCTCTAATACATAATCCCTAATCCTTATTCTATAATCCATAATATTGAATCCCTAATTTCTAATAAATATTCCCAAACCCTAAATTCCTAATCCTTAAATCCTAATCCCTAAAACTTGATTCCTAATCCTTAATCCAATATCTCTAATCCCTTATCCCTAATACTTAATTCTTAATCCCTAATCCCTTATCCTTAATCTCTAATCTTAATCCTAATCACTTAATGTCTACTCCCTAATCCCTAATCTCTAATCTCTAATCCATAATCTTGAATCTTGAACACATAACCACTAATCTCTAATTCTTAATCCCTAATCCCTATTTCCTTATCTATAATTCCAAATCCTAAAACCCTAATCAATAATCCTTAATAATTAATCCCTTAATCCTTAATCCTTAATCTTTAATCCCTAATCATTGATCCTTTCATCCAAAATCCTTAACCTTAATTCGTAATCCCTAATCCTTAATCTATTATCCCATTAATTATTTCTTATTTCTTAATCCTTAATCCCTAATCCCTAATTGATAATCCTTAATCCATATTACATAATCCCTAATCCATAATTGCTAATACCTAATCCCATATCCCTCTATTCTTAATCCCTAATCACTGATTCTTAACCCTTAATCGTTAATCCATAATCCTTTTCTTCTTCCTCCTCTTTTACTTCTTCCTTCTTCAACTTCTTCATCCTTCTCTTCTTCTATAATTCGTAATCTCTATTCCCTAACCCATAATCCTTAATCCATAAACTCTAATCCCTAATTGCTAATTCATAATCTAAAATCTTTAATCCTTAATTTAAAATGCATAATATCTAATCCCTCCCTGCTTAATCCCTAATTTGTAATCCCTCAACCTAATCTCTAATCCCCAATCCCTCCTTCCTTAAACCATAATCCATATTCTTTAATCCATAATCTCCCCCTCCTTAATCCCTAATCTCTAATCCCTAAATTTAATCCCTAATCACTAAACCTTAATTCCAAACTACTAGCACACAAATCCCTAATTCCTAATCCCTAATCTCTCTATCAATAATCTTAATCTATATTCCCTAATACCTAATCCCTGATCCTTCAGTCCATAATCCCTAATTCCTAATCGCTAACACTTGATCCCTAATCTGTTTCTTTTTCCTCTTCTTCTTCCACTTCTTCTTCTTCTTCATTTTCTTCTTCCTCTTCTTCCTTAACTGCGTCTTCATCTACCTCTTCTTCTATCTTGTCTTCCTCTTCTTCTTCTTCTTCTTCTTTCTCTTCCTCTTCTTCTTCTTCTTCTATTACTACTTTTTCTTTTTCTTCTTCTTCTTCCTCCTCTTCTTCTTCTACTTCTTCAACTACATCTCTTCTTCTTCCTCTACTTCTTCTTCCCTTTTTACCTCTTCTTCCTCTTTTTACTTCTTTTTCTTTTTCTTCTTCTTCTTCTTCTTCTTTTTCTACATCTTTTGCTTCTTCTTCATCACCTTCTTCTTCTTCTTCTTCCTCTTCCTCTTCTTCTTCTTCTTCCTCTTCCTCTTCTTCTTCTTCTTCCTCTTTTATTTATTCATTTTTTCTTCTACTTCTTCTACTTCTTCTCCTTCTTCTTCTTCATCCATTAATCCTTCTTCTTCTTCATCTTTTTCTTCCTCTTCTTCTTCTTCTTCCACTTCTTCTTCTTCTTCCTTTCAACTTCTTCACCTTACTCTTCTTCTTCTTCTTCTTCTTCTTACTCTTCTCCTTCTCATTCTTCTTCTTCTTCTTCTCCTTCTCATTCTTCTTCTTCTTCTTCTTCTTTTTCTTCTTCATCTCCATCTTTTTCTTCTTCTTCTTCTTCTTCTTCTTCCTCTACTTCTTTTTCTCCTTCTTCTTCTACTTCTTCTTCTACTTCTTCTTCTTCTTCTTCTTCTTTTTCCTCTTCTTCTTCATTTCCCTCTTCTTCTTCTTCTTCTTAATCTTCTTCTTCTTCTTTATCATCATCTTCTTCTCCTTATTCTTCTTCAAATTCTTCTTCCTCCTCTTTTTCTTCTTCAACTTCTTCTTTATAATCCTTAATCCATATTCTCTAAACCTTACTTCTTAATCCTTCCCTCCCTAATCTCTTATCCTTATATTTGTAATCCCTAATCCATCTCTCCCTAATCACTAATCCTAAAGCCTTATTCCCTAATCCCTAATCCCTAAACCCTAATCTCTAATCCATCCTTAACAAATAATTTCTAGTCCTTAATCCTTAATCTCTAATCCTTAAACTGTAGTCCTTAAACCTTAATCTTTAACACATAATCCCTAATCTTTAATTCATAATCCACAATTTATAATCTGAAATCTGTAATCTCTATTCCTTAATCTCGAATCCTTAATCTGTAATGCTTAATGCTTTTTTTGCTTCTTCCTCATCCTCCACTTCTTCTTCTTCTTCTTCTTCTACTTCATCTTCTTCCACTTGTTCTTCTTCGTCTTTTTCTTTTTCTTCTTCTTCTCCTTCATGTTCTTGTTGTTGTTCTTCTTCTACTACTACTTCTCTTTCTTCTTCTTCTTTTCTTCTTCTTCTTCTTCTTCTACTTCTTCTGGCTCAACTTGTTCTTCCATTTCCTCTTCTTCTTTTTCTCTTTCTTCTTGTTTTTTTTTCTTCTTCTTCCACTTCTTCTTCTTCTTCTTCTTCTTCTACTATTACTTCTATTACTTCCTCTTCTTCTTCTTCTTCTTCTTCTTCTTCTCCTTCATCTTCTACTTCTTCTTCTCCTCTTCTTTCTCCTTCCCCTTCTCCTTCTCTTTCTCCTTCTCCATCACCTTCTCCATCTCCTTCTCCTTCTCCATCTGCTTCTTATTCTCCTTTTGCTTCTCCTTCTCCTCCTTGTTCCCCTTCTAGTTCTTTTTCTTGCTCTTCTTCATTTTTCTTTCTTTTTTTTCTTTCTTCTTTCTTCTTGCTTCTTCCTTCTTGCTTCTTCCTTCCACCTTCCTTCTTTCTTCTTCTTTCTTTCTTCTTCTTTCTTCATTCTTCTTTGTTCTTTCTTCTTTATTCTTCCTCTTCTTTTTCAACTTCTTTTTTTTCTTCTTTTTCCTCTTCTTTTTCATTCTCTTTTTCTTCTTCCTCCTAACTTTACCCTTCTTTCTCTTCTTTCTTCCTTTCTCTTCTTCTTCCTTCCTCCTTCTTTCTTCCTTCTCCCTATTCCCTAATCCCTAATCCCTAATCTTAAATCCTTAATCTGTAATCCTTAATCAATCCTTAATCCCTAATCATTAATCCTTAATCCATAATCTCTAAACCCTAATCACTAATACCTAATTCCTAATCCTTAATCCCTAACCTATAATCTATAATCCTTAATCTCTAACCTCTAATCTTTAATCCATAATCTTTATTCCCTAATTTTTAAACCCTAATCACCAATACCTAATTATTAACTCTTAATTCTTAATTTGTAATATATAATTTTTAATCTCGAATCTCTAATCTCGAATCTCTAATCACGAATCTCTAATCCCTAATCTTAATCCTAATCCTTAATCTCTAACACTTAATCCTACATCTCGAATCCCTACTCACTAATCTTTAATTCATAATTCCTATTCCTTAATCTGTAATCCTTAATCTCAAATTACTAATCTTTAATAATTAATCCCTTAATCCTTAATCCCTAATCACTAAACCCTAATTCTCAATCATTCATCTCTTCATCTCTAATCTTTACTCCCGAATACTTAACTTTAATCCTTAATTTCGGTTTCTTATTCCCTAATGCTAACTCAATAATCCATAATCCTTAATTTTTAAACCCTAATCTCTAATTACTAATGCATAATCCCTATTGCCTAAAATCTAATCCCTTCATCCCTAATCCCTAACCACAAATCCCAAACACCTCTTTAATCCCCAATCCTTACCTCCTTAATCTGTAATCCATATTCCCTAACACCTAACCACTCCCTCCTTAATCCGTAATCCCAAATCCCTAACCTCTAATCCCTAATCCATTTCTTCATCCTCTACTTCTTTTTCTTCTTCTTCTTCTTCCACTTCTTCAACTTCTTCTTCTTCGTCTTTCGCTTCTTCTTCCTTATTTTCTTCTTCTTCTTCTTCTACTTCCTCTTCCTCATCTTCCTCTTCCACTTCTTCTTCTTCTTCTTCTTCCTCTTCTTCTTCTTCTTCATCCTCTTCTACTTTTTCTTCCTTTTCTTCTTCTTCTTCTTCTTCATCTTCATCTTCATCTTCTTCTAATTCTTCTTCTTCCTCCTCTTCTTCTCACTATTCTCCTTCTTCTTCTCCTCCTTTGTTTCTTGTTCTTCTTCTTCCTCTTCTTCTTTCTCTTATTCTTCTTCTTCTTCCCCTTCTACTTCTTCTTCTTCTTCTTTTTCTTTTCCTTGTTCTTCTCTCCTTCTACTTCTTCTTCTTCTTCTTCTTTGTCTTCTCCTTCTGTTTCTTCTTCCCCTTCCCCTCTCCTTGTCTTTCTACTTCTACTTCTCCTTCTCTTCCTTCTTTTTCTACTACTCCTTCTCCTTCTCTTTCTCCTTCTCCATCTCCTTCACCTTCCTCTTCTCCTTCTCCTTCTCCTTCTCCTTCACCTTCTCCCCCACTTTCTCCTAATCCTCCTTCTCCTTTTCCTTGTCCTTCTTCTTCTTCTTCTTCTTCTTCTTCCTTCTTTCTCCTCACTTCCTTTTTCATTCTATTTTGTTCCTTCTTCTTTCTTCTTCCTTTCTCCTTTTCCCATCTTTTTTCCTCCTTCCTTATTCCTTCTTCATTTTTTCTTCTTCCCTTTCTTTACTTTTTCTCTCCTTCTTCCTCTTCTTCTTCTTCTTCTTCTTCATCTTCATTGCCTTCTTCTTCAACTTCTTCTTCTTCTTCTTCTTCTTCTTCCTCTTCCTCTTCTTCTTGCACTTCTTCTTTTTCCTCTTCTCCCTCTTCTTTTCTAGTTCTTCTTCTTCCTCTTCTTCTTCCTCTTGTTCTTCTTCTTCTTCTTCTTCTACTTCTTTTAAATCTTTTTCGTTTTCTTCATCTTCTTCTTCCACTTTTTCTTCTTCTTCTTCCTCTACTATTCCTTCTTCCTCTTCTTCATCTTCTTCATCTTTTTCTTCTTCAACTTCTAATTCTCCTCTCCTTCTCCATCTCATTAAACTTCCTTTTCTATTTCTCCTTCACCTTCTCCTTCTCCTTCGCCTTCTCCTCCTCCTTCTCCTCGTCCTACTCCTTTTCCTTCTCCTTCTTCTTCTTCTTTTTCTTCCTCCTTTTTTCTTCTTCTTTTTTTATTCTTTCTACTTTCTTCTTTCTTTCTCCTTCATTCTTCTTACCTCTTTCCTTCATCCTTTTGTAATCTTCCTTCTTTCTTTTTTATTCTTTCTCTTCTTCCTCATCTTCCTTTTGTTCTTCTTCTTCCTCGTCTTCATCTCCATCTTCTTCTTCTTCTACTTCTTCGTCTTCTTCTTCTACCTCATCTTCTTCTTCTTCCTCTATGACTTCTTTTATTGTTCTTCTCCTTCCTCTTCTTCCTCTTGTTCTTCTTCTTCTTCTTTATCATCGTCATTATCATCATCTTCTTCTTCTATTTCTTGTTCTTGTTCTTCTTCTATTTCTCCTTCTTCTCCTTCTCTTTCTCCTTCTCATTCTCCTTCTCCTTCTCCTTCTCTGTCTCATACTCCT
>JAIUJO010001665.1:127500-132500 GCA_023846275.1 Vanilla planifolia
TCTTTATTCCCTAATCTCTAATTACAAATCCTCAAACTTTATCTATAACAACTAATCCTTAATTCATAATTCCTTAATCCGTAATCTCTAATAACTAATCCGTATAGCCTAGGCCTACCCACCCTAATCAATAATCCATCATCATCTTTTTATTCTTCTTCAACTTCTTCTTCTTCTTCTTCACCTTCATCTTCTTTTACTTCATCTTTTTTTTCATATTTTTCTTCTTCTTCTTCTTCTTCCTCATTGTCTTATTCTTCTTCTTCTTCTTCTTCTTCTTCTAGTTTTTCTTTCTCTTCTTCTTCTTCTTCTTTCTCTTCTTCTACTACTTCTATTACTTCTACTTCTTCTTCCTCTTCTTCTCTTTCATCTTCTTCTTCTTCTTCTTCTTCTTCCTCTTCTTCTTCTTCTTCTTCTTGTACTTCTGCTTCTTCTACTTATTCTTCCTCTACTTCTTCTACTACTTCTTTTCTTCTTCTTATTCATCTTCTTTCCCTTTTTCTTCTTCCTCCTCGTCTCCTTCTCCTACTACTACTTCTTCTTCTTCTTCCTTCTCTTCTTCTTCTACTTCTTATTATTTTTTTCTATCGTTTTTTCTTCTTTTTCTTCTTCTACTTCTTCTTTTTCTTCTTCTTCCTACCATTCCTCTTCTTTCTCTTCTTCTTCTTCCACTTTTACTTCTTTTTCTTCCCCTTCATCTTCTTTTGTGCATCTTCTTCTTCTACTTGTTCTTTTTCTTCTTCTTCTTCCCCTTCTTTTACTTCTTTTTCTACTACCACTACCACTGCTTCTACTACTACTACTTCTTCTTCTACTATTTCTTTTTCTACTTCTATTTCTTCTTCTTCTTCTCCTTGTTCCTCTTCTTCTTCTTCGTATTCTTTTTCTTTGCCCTTTTATTCTTGTTCTTCATCCTATTCTTTCTCTTCCTTTGTTCTTCTTCTTCTTTTCTTTTGCTTCTTCTTCTTCTTCTTCTTCTTCTTCTACTTCATCTTCTTGTTCATCTTCCACTTCTTTTTCTTCTTTTATTAAAAAATTCTTCTTCTTCTTCTCTTTTTTATACTACTTGTTCATCTTTCTCATCATTTTGTTCCTCTTCTTCCTCTTCTTCTTCCTCTTCTTCCTCTTCTTCTTCCTCGTCTTCTTCTTGTTCTACTTTTTTTCCTCCTTCTACATCTTCTTCTTCTTCTTCTTCTTCTTCTTCTCCTTCTTCCTCTTCTTCATCATCTCCTTTCCCTTTTTCTTCTACCTCTTCTACTTCCTCTTCTTCCTCTTCTTCCTTTTCTACTTCTTCTTTTTACTCTGCTCCTTCTTCTTCTTCTCCTTCTTCTTTTATGTCTTCTTTTGCTTCTACTTCTTCCTGTACTTTTACTTCTTCTTCCTCTACCTCTTCTTCTTTTTCTTGTTGTTCTTCTTCCTCTTCTTCTTGCTCTTCTTCTTCCACTTCTTCCATTTCTTCTTCTTGCTCCACTTCTTCTGCTTCTTACTCTTCTTCTTCATCTTCTTCTTCCTTTTCTTCTTTTTCTTCCTCCACATGATCTTGATGTTCTTCTTCCTAATCTTCCTCTCCATCTTCTTCTTTTTTTTTGCCTCTGCATCTTCTTCTTCTTCTTCTTCTTCTCATTCTTCCTTCTCTTCTTCTTCATTCCCTTCTTTTTCTTCCTCTTCTTCTTCTACTACTTCATCTTATTCTTCTTCATATTATTCTTCTTCTTCTTTTTCATCCTCTTCGCCATCATCATCATCTTCTTCTTCTTCTTCTCGTTCTTGTTTGTCTCCATCTTCTTTTTCTTCTCCTCCTCCTCTTCGAGATCTTCTTTTTCTTCTTCTTATTCTTCTTCTTCTTCTTCTCCTTCCTCCTTGTCTTCTACTTCTTCATTTCCTTCTTCTTTGGTTTCTTTTTCATCTTCTTCTTCTACATTTTCATCTTCATCTTCATCTTCTACTTCAACTTCTTGTTCCTCCTCTAACTCTTCTTCATGTTCTTCTTTTGCCTCTTCTTGTTCTTCTTCTTCTTCTTCTTCTCTTCTTCTTCTACTACTACTACTACTTACTTCTTCTTTCACTTCTTCTTCTACTTCTTCTTCTTCTACTACTTCTTCTTCCTCTTCTTCTTAATCTTCTTCTTCTTCTAGTTCTACTTATTCTTCTTCTTCTTCTTCTCCTTTTTCTACTTCTTCTTCTACCTCTTCTTCTTCTTTTTCTTCTTCTTCTTCTTCTTCTTATACTTCTTCACCTTTTTCTTCTTCTTCTTCTTCTTCTTCTTCTTCTTCTTCTTCTTCTTCTTTTTCTTCTTCTTCTTCTTCTTCTTCTTCGTTTACTTCATTTTTTTATTTTTGTTCCTCTCATTCCTCTTATTCTTCTTCTTCTTCTTCTTCCTCTTCTTCTTCTTCTTCTACTTCTTCTTCCTCCTCATCGTCTTCTTCTTCTTCTTCTTCTTCATCACCTTTGTCCTATTCTTCTTCTTCTTCCCCTTCTTCTTCTTCTTCTTCTCCTTCTTCTTCTTCTTCTTCTCCTTCTTCTACTTCTTTTTCTTCTTCTTCTTCTTCTTATTCTATTTCTTCCTCTTCTTCCTTTTCTTACCCTTCTTATTTTTCTTCTTCTTCTTATTATTATTATTCTTCTTCTTCTTTCTCTTATGTTTTTCTTCTTCTTCTACTTCTTTCTCCTCTTGTTCTTCTTCTTCTTCTTCTTCTTCTACTACTACTTTTTCCTGTTCCTTTTCGTCCTTCTTAACATCTTCTTGTCCTACGACTTCCTCTTCTACATCTTCTTCCCCCTCATTTTCTCCTTCTTCTACATCCTTTTCTCCTCGTCTTCCACTTCTTCTTCTTCTTCCTCTTCTTTTTGCTCTTCCTCTTCTTATTGTTCTTCCTCCTCGTCTTGTTCTTCTTCTTCTTCTTCCTCATCCTCTTCCTCTTCTTCTTCTTCCTCTATATTTTCTTCTTCTTCTTCTTCAACCTTTTCTTAATTTTTTGCTTCTTCTTTTTCATCTTCTTCTTCTTCTTCTTCTTCTTCTACTCTTTTGCTTACTCCTCTTCTTGTTCCCCTTCTTCTTCCTCTTCTTCTTTTCTTCTTCTAGTTCTTCTCCTTTTTCCCTTCTTTTTCTTTTTCTTCTTCTTCTTCTCCTTGTTCTTCTTCTTGCTCTTCAACTTCTACATCATCTTCTTTTTCTTTTTCCTCCTCTTTTTCTTCTTTTACTTCTTCTTCTTCTTTTTATACTACTTCCTCCTCGTGTTCCTCTTCTTCCCCATCATCTTCTTCCTTTTCTTCTTCTTCTTTTTCTTCCTCTTCCTCATCATCTTTTTTCTCTTCTTCTTCTTCATCATCTTCATCTTCTTCTTTCTCCTCTTCTTCTTCTTCTTCTTTCTCTTTCTTCTCTTCTTCTTCTTCTTCATCTTCTTCTTGTTCCTCTTTTTTGCCCTTTATCATTTTCGTCCTCCTCCTCTTCTCCTTCTTCTCCTTTGTCTTCTGCTTCGTTTTCTTTTGCTTCTTCCACTTCTTCTTCATCTTCTTCGACTTCCTCTTCTTACTATTCTTCTTATTCGTCTTCTAATTTTTATTGTTTCTTCTTCTTCCTCTTCTTTTTCTTCATCTCCTTCTTCTTCTTCTTCTTCTTCTTCTTGCATCCTCTTTCACTTCTTCCTCGTCTTCTTATTCTTCTTCTCCTACTTCTTCCTCTTCATCATCATCATCATCATCATCATCATCATCATCATCTTCTTCTTCTTCTTCTTCTTCTTGTCCTTCTTCTTATTCTTCTTCTTCTTCCTCTTCTTTTACTTCTTTTTCTTCTTCCGCTACTTCTTCTTCTCCTTCTTCATCTTTTTTATATCTTCTTCCTCTCCTTCTCCTTCTCCTTCTTCTCCTTCTTCTTCATCATCATCATCATCTTCTTCTTTCTCTTTCTTAATCCCTAATCTCTTGTCTTTAATCCTTAATCCCTAATCTTTAACTCTGAATCTCTAATTTTTAATCTTTAATGCTTAATCTTTAAGACCTAATCCTTAATCTCTAATCCTTCATCCCTAATCTTTAATCCCTTATGCTAAAACACTTATTTCTAATGTCTAATATCAAATCGCTAATCCCTAACTCTTAACATTGAATCCGTTATCCTTAATCCTTATTCTTAATCCATTAATCATTAATCCATAATTCTTAATCCCTAATCTCTTTTCCCTAATCCTTAATATCAAATCCCTAACCTTTAACTTTAATCACTAATCGTTAACTTTTAATTCTAAATCCTTAATAACTAATCCCTAATCCTTAATCTCTAAACCATAATCCTTATCACTCAAATACCTAATCCTTAATCCCTAATCTGAAATATCTAATCTGTAATGCCTAAGCCCACTTTACTCAATCTATACTTCGCCCTGTTCTTCTCATTCTTCTTAATCTTCATCTGCTTCTTCTTCTTCTCCTTCGTCTTCTACTACTTCATCTTCTTCTTCAAATTCGTCTTCTTCTTCTTCTACTTCTTCTTCTTCTTCTTCCTCGTCTTCTACTTCTTCTTCTTCTTCCACATCTTCCTCTTCTTCATCTTCCTCCCCTTCTACTTCTTCTTCTTCTTCTCCTCCTCCCACGTCGACATCTTCCCTTTCTTTTTCTTGTTCTTCTTCTTCTTCTTCTCCAACTTTTTCAAATACTTCTTGTCCTTCTTCTTCTGTTTCTTCTTCATCATCTTCTTCTTCTTCCTATTTTGTTTCTACTTTTAATTTCTGTCCTTCTTCTTCTTCTACTTATTACTATTATTATTATTATTCAACATCTTCTTCTTCTTCATCATCTTCATCATCTTCATCATCTTCATCATCATCTTCTTCTTCTTCTTTCTAATCCTCTTTTTCCTCTACCTCTTCTTCTTGTTCTTCTCTTTCATCATGTTTGTCTCCTTATTTTTCTTCTACTACTCCTTCTTCTAGTTCTGCATCGACTTCTTCTTCTACTTCTTCTTCTTCTTCTTCCTCTACTTCTTCTTCTTCTTCTTCTTC
>JAIUJO010001665.1:140000-147500 GCA_023846275.1 Vanilla planifolia
CTTCTTCTACTTGTTCTTCTTCTTCTACTTCTTCTTCTTCTTCTTCCTTTTCTTCTTCTTCTTCCTCTTCTGCTACTACTTCTAGCTCTTCTTCTTCATCATCTTCATCTTCTTCTCCTTCTAGTTTTCTACTTCTATATCTTCTTTTTCTTCCACTTCTTCTTCTTCTTCTTCTTCTTCTTCTTCTTTATTCTTCATCTTCTTCTACTTCTACTTTTTCTTCTTTTACTTCTTCTCCTTCTCCTTTTCTTCTTCTACTTCTTCATCTTCTTCTAGTTCTTCCTCTCATTCCTCTTCTTCCTCTTCTTCTTGTTCTACCAGTACAACTACATCCGCTTCTTCTTCTTCCTATCTTCTTCCTCTTCCCCATCTTATTCTTCCCCTTGTTCTTCTTGTTCTTCTTCTTCATCTTCCTCCTCTTCTTCTTCCCATTCTTCTTTTTCTTCTTCTTCATTTCATCTCTCTTTCTTCTTTTTCTACTTCTTCTTCTTCTTCTTCCTCTTGTTCCTCTTCTTCCTCCTCTTCTTCTTCTTGTTCTACTCCTTCCTCTTCATCTTCTTATTCCTTTTCTTATTCCTTTTCCTCTTTTTCTTCTTCCCCTTCTTCCTCCATTTCTTCACCTTCTAGCTTTTGATCTTCTTCTTCCTTTTTGCCTTCTTCTCCTTAACTTTCTCTTCTCCTTCTTCTCCATCTTCTTCCTCTTCTTCTTCTTCTTCCTCTTATACTTTTTCTTTTCTTCTTATTCCTCCTCTTCTTCTACTTCTTCCTCTTCCTCCTCTACTTCTTCTTCTTCTTTTTCTTTTTCTTAATCTTCTTCTTCTTATTCTTCTTCTTGTCTCTTTCTTCTTCCAATTGTTCATATACTTCTTCTTCTTCTTCTTTCTCCTCCCTTGTTCTTTTTCTTCTTCTACTTCATATTTTCCTTCGTGTTCTTCTTCTTTTGTGATACCTTCTTCGTCATCATCATCATCTTCTTCTTCAACTTCATCTTCTTCTTCAAAAATCTTCTTCATGGTGTTCTTCTTCTTCTTCTTCTTCTTCTTTTTCTTCTTCTTGCTCTTCCTCTTTTTCTTCATCTTCTTCTTCTTCTTTCCTCATCACCTTATTCCTCCTCTTCTTCTTCTTATTTTTCTTCTTCTTCTTCTCCTTCTTCTTCTTCCTCTTCTTCTTCTTCTTCTTCTTCTTCTTGTCATTGCTCTTCTCCTTCTTCTTTTTCTTCTCCTTCTTCTTCGTTTTCTTCTTCTTCTTTCTCTTCTTCTCATTACTCTTTTCCTTCTTCCACTTCTTCTTCTCCTTGTTCATCTTCATCTTCTTCCCATCTCCTTCTTCAGCTTCTTCTTCTTATTCTTCTTCTTATTCTTGTTTTACTTCTTATTCCTCTTCTCCTTCTTCTCCATCTTCTTCTTCTTTTTCTTCTTCTTCTTCTTCCTCCCCATCTTCTTCTTCTTCATCATCTTCTTGTTCTTCTCCTTCTTCTTCTTCTTGCTCTTCTTCGCCTTCTTCTTCTCTTTCCCTTCTTCTTCTTCTTCTTGCTCTTCTTTCTCATCTTCTTCTTCGTCTTCTTCCTCATCTTCCACTACTTCTTCTTTTTCTTCTTCTACTTCTTCCACTTCTTCTTCTTCTTCTTCCTCTACTTCATCTTTCCCTTCTACTTCTTTTTCTTCTTCTTCTTCTTATTCCTCTTCATCATCATCATCATGATCATCATCATCTTTTTCTTCTTCTTCTTCTTCTTTATGTTTTAATTCTTCATCATCATCATGATTTTCTCCTTCTTCTTCTTCTTCTTCTTCTTCTCTTGTCCTTCTTCTTCTTTTACCTCTTCTTTTATTTATTCTTCTTCTTCTTTGCCTTCTTTTTCTTCTTCTTCACCTTCTCCTCCATCTTATTCTTCTTTTACTTCTTGTTCTTCATCTTCTCTTCTTCTTCTTCTTCTTCTTATTGTCATTCTTCTTCTTCTTGTTCTTCTTCTTCTTCTTCTTGTACTTCTTCTTTTTCTTCTTCTTCTACTACTATAACTGCTACTACAACTTCTTCTTCTTCTTCAACTTCAACTTCTTCTTTTATGTCTTCTTTTTCTTTTTCTTCTTCTTCTTCTTCTTCCTCTTCTCTAATCCCTAATCCCTATCACCTAATCTCTTTCCCTAGTCCCTAATCCTTAATCCCTAGTCTTTAACCCTTAATCCCCAATCCCAAATCTATAATCCTTAATCTTTATGGCCTAATCCCTTAATCTTTAATTTCTCATCCTTACTCTTTAATATTTTATCCTAAATCATTATTCTTAATTATTTAATCTCTAATCCTTAATACTTGATCCTGAATCGCTTATCCCTAATCATTATTATTAATCCCATAATACACATCTCCTAGTCCTTAATTTCTATTCCCTATTCCCCAAACCCTAAACTCTTGCCATAATCACTAATCCTATATTCATAATCTCTAATTCCTACTCCTTAATCACTAAGACCTAATGCTTAATCTCTAATCCATAATCCTTAATCTCTAGTTCCTAATCCTTACCTTCACAATAATTAATCCCTAATAACTAGTCTATAACCCAAAGCCCACCCTCCCTAATCCATAATCCATCACCTTCATCTTGTTCTTCTTCTTCGTCTTCTTCTGCTACTTCTTCTACTTCTTCTTCTTCTTCTTCTTCTTCTTCTTCTTCTACTTCTTCTCCTTCAATCTTCTTCTACTTCATTTTTTTCTTCAAATTATTCTTCTTCTTATTTTACTACCTCTTCTTATTCTTCTTCTTGCTCTTCTCCCTCTTCTTCCTCTTCCTCTTTTCCTTCTTCTTCTTCTTCCTCCACTTCTTCTTGTTCCTCTTCATCTTTTAACTCTTCTACTTCTTCTTCTTCTTCTTCTTCCTCTTCCTCTTCGTCCACTTCTTCTCCTTCTTCTTCTATTTCTTCTTCTTCTACTACTACTACTACTAATACTTCTCCCTCCTCTTCTTCTTGTTCTTCTTCCTTTTCTTCTTTTCATCATCTTCTATCTCTCTTTCCTCTTCTTCTTCTTCCTTCTCTTCTTCTTCTTCCTCTTCTTTTTCCTAATCTTCTTCTTCTTCTTCTTCCCCTTCTTCTTCTTCTTCTTCTTCCTCACCATCTTCTTCTTTTTCATCTTCTTCTCCTCATTCCTCTTCATCTTCTACTTCTTCTTCATCTTCTTCCACTTAAACTTCTTCTTCTTCTTCCTCCTCTTTCAGTTCCTCATCTTCTTCTTTTCCTCGTATACTTTCTCTTTTTCCTCATCTTCTTCTTCCTATTCTACTTCTTTTTCCTCTTCTTCTTCATCTGTCTCCTGATCTTCTTCTTCTTCTTCGACCTCTTCCCCTCATCTTCCTCCTCCTCTTCTTCTTCATCTACCTCTTCTTCTTCTTCATCCTCCTCCTCCTCCTCCTCTTCATT
Source organism: Vanilla planifolia (assembly GCA_023846275.1). NCBI lineage: Eukaryota > Viridiplantae > Streptophyta > Magnoliopsida > Asparagales > Orchidaceae > Vanilla > Vanilla planifolia. The sequence continues at coordinate 143,420 of JAIUJO010001665.1, forward strand.
TACTCCTTTTTTTTCTTTTTCTTTTTCTTCTTCTTCTTCCTCTTCTTGCTCCTCTACCTCTTCTTCATGTTCTTCTTCTTCTTCTTCTAATACTACTTCTTCCTCTTCTTCCTCTTCCTCTTTTTCTTCCTCCTCTTCTTTTACTTCTTCTTCTTCTTCTTCTTCCTCTTCTTTTACTTCTCCTTCTTCTTCTTCTTCTTCTTCTTCTTCTACTACTTCTTCTTCCTCTTCTTCTTTATCTTCCTCTTCTTCATCTTCTTCTTCTTTTTATTTTATTTCGTCTTTTTCTTCTTCTTCTTCTTCTTCTTCTTCGTCTTCTTCTTCATATTATTTTGCTTCCTCTTCTCTTTTTCTTCCTCCTCTTCTTCTTTTTATACTTCTTCTTCCACATCTTCTTCCCATTCTTTTTCTTCTTCTTCTTCTTCTTCTTCGTCTTCTTCTCCACCTCCTCCTTTTATTTATTGTACTTCTTCTTCTTCTTCTTTTGGTTCTACCACTTCTTCTTCTTCTTCTTCTTCTTCTTCTTCCTCTACTACTACTTCTTCTGCATCTTCTCCTAGTTCTTCTTCCACTTCTTCTTCCTCTACTTCTTCTTCTACTACTACTATTTCTTCATCTTCTTCCTCTTCATCATCAACTTCTCTTTTTTCTTCTTCTTCATCTTCTTCAAATTCTTCTTCTTCTTCTTATACTACTTCTTCATCATCATCTTCTTCATGTTCTTTGTCTTCTTCTCCTTGTTCTACTTCTAATCTACTTCTTCTTCTTATTCTTCTTCTTCTTCTTTTTCTTATTCTTCTTCTTCCTCTACTTCTACTACTTCTTCTACTTCTTCTACTACTTCTACTTCTTACCCTTTTCTTTTTCTTCTTCTTCGGCATCATCTTCTTCTACTTCTTCAGCTATTTCTTCCTCTTCTTCTTCTTCTAATTCTTATTCGTCTTCCGGTCATTCCTCTTCTTCCTGCTCTTCTTCATCCTCTTCTTCTTCTTCCTTTTCATCTTCTTCCTCATCTTCTTCTATCTCTTGCGCTTCTCCTTCCTAAACTTCTTTTTCCTTTTCTTCTTCTTCTACTTATTCTTCTTCTTCTTCTTCTTTTCCATCTCTTTCCTCTTCTTCTTCTTCTTTTTCTACTTCTTCTTCTTCTCCTTCCACATCTTCCTCTTCTTCCCCTTTTTTTCTTCATCTTCTTTGTCCTCTTCTACCTCCTCCTCTTCTTCTTCTTCTACTTCTTCCTCCATTTCTTCTTCTTCTTCTTCTTCTTCTTCTTCTACTTCTTTTTCTTCTTCTTCTACTACTTCTTCCTCTTCCACTTCTTTTTCTTCTTCTTCGTCAACATCATCTTCTTCTTCTTTTATTTCTTCTTCTTCTTAATTTTCTTCTTCTTCTTCTTTTTCCTCTTCTTCTTCCTCTTCTTCTCCTTCTTCCTCTTTTCTTCTTCCTCCTCTTCTTCCACCCCTTCTTCTTTCTCTTCTTCTTTTCTTCTACATGTTCTTCTTCTTTTTCATCATCTTCTTTCTTCTTCTTCTTCTTCAACTTCTACTTCATCTTCTTCTTCTTCTCCTTCTTTACTCCTTTTTCTTCTTCTTCTTCTTCTTCTTCTTCACCTTCTTCTTCTACTTCTTAACCCACTTCTTGTTCTAATTCTTATTCTTCTTATTATTCTTCTTCTTCTACTTCTACTTCTTCTTCTTCTTCTTCTTCACTTCTTCTTCTTCTTCTTCTTCTTCTTCTACTACTACTTCTACTTCTTCTTCTTCTTCTTCTTCAAGTTCATTTTCTTATTCTTCTTCTTCTACTATTTCTTCTTCTTCTTTTTTTCCTCTTCTTCATCTTTTCTTTATGCTTCTTTTTCTTCTTCTTCTTTTTCTTCTTCTTCTTTGTCTTGTTCTTCTTCATCTTCTTCAACTTCTTTTATGACTTCTTCTTCTTCTTCTTCTTCTTGTTTTTCTTCTTCTTCTTCTTCTTCCTATTTTTCTTCTTCTTCTTCTTGTACTTCTAGTTCTTCTTCTTCTTCCTGTACTTTTTGTTTTTCTTCTTCTTTTTCTCCTTCTTCTTCTTCCTCCTCCTATTCTTCTTCATAATCATCATCATCTTCTTTTACTTCTTCTTATCATTATTTTATTCTTCTTTCTTTTCTACTTCTTCTTCTTCTTCTTTTCCTATTACTACTTTTTCTTCTTGTTCTTACCTCTCTTCCTCCTCTTCTTCTTCTTCCTTTTCTTCTTCTTCTTCTTCTTCCACTTTTCTTTTTCCTCTCCTTCTTGTTCTTCTTCCTATTATTCTTCTAGCTTTTTTTTCTTCTTTTTGCCCTTCTTCTTCTTCTTCATCTTCTTCTTCTTCTTCTCCTTGCTTTTCTTCTTATTCTTCATCTTTTACTTCATCATCTTATTCTTCTTCCCCCTCTTCACTTCTTTTTCTTCTTCTTATTCTTATTATTCTTCTTCTTCTACATTTCTTCTTCTTCCACCCCCTGTTCTTTTTCTTCCCATTTTTCTTTTTCCTCTTTTTCTACTTTTCTTCCTCTTCTTCTTTGTCTTCTTCTTTTTCTTCCTCTTTTTCCTCTTCTTCTTCTTCTTCTTCTTCTTCTTCTTTTTCTTCTTCTTCTTCTTCTTCTTCTTCTTCTTCTCCTTCTTCCGGTTCTTCTTTTTTGTTTTCTCTTTCACTTCTTCCTATTCTCCTTCTTCTTTTTTTTCTTCTTCTTCTTCTTCCTTTTCATCTTCCCCTCCTTACTTTTCTTTTTCTTCTTCTTCCTCATCTTCATGTTTCTCTCCTTCCTCTTCTTCCTCTTCTTCCTAACGTTCCTCTTAATCTTCTTCTTCCTTTTGTTCTTCTTCTTCTTCCTCTTCATCTTCTTCTTCTTCTTCTTTCTCTTCTTCTTCTTCTACTACTTCTTCTTTTTCTTCTTCCTTTTCTTCTTCTTCTTCTTCTTCTTACACTTCTTCCTATTCTTCTTCTTCTTCTTTCTTCTACTTCTTCCCCTTCTTCTTCTTCTTCTTCCACTACATCTCCTTCTTTCAATTCTTCTTCTTCCTCTTCTTCTTCTTGTCCTTCTTTTTCTTCTTCTTCCTCTTCCTCTTCCTCCTCCTCTTCTTCCTCTTCATCTTCTTCCTCTTCTTCTTCTTATCCTTCCTATTGTTCTTCTTATTCCACTTCATCATCTTCTTCTTCTTCTTTTACTTCTTCTTTTCTTCTTCTTCGTCTTCTATTTCTTCTTCTTCTTCTTCTTGCTTTTTTTTTCTTCTTTTTCTTCTTCAACATCTTGTTCTTCTTTTACTTCTCTTTTTCTTCATCCTCTTCTTCTTCTTCTTCTTCTTCTGTTTCCTCTTTTTCTTTCTATTCTTTTTCTTGTTCTTCTTGCTCTCTTCCTTCATCAACTTCTTCTTCTTCTTCTTCATCTCCCACTTCTTGTTCAAACTTTTTACTCCTATTACTTCTTCTTCTTCTACTACAACTACTTCACCTTCTACTACTTCTACTTCTTCTTCTTCTTTTTCTTCTTCTTCTGCTTTTACTTCTTTTTCTTCTTTTTTTCTTCTTATTTCTCTTCTTCAACATCTTCTTCCACTTCTTCTTCTTCTTCTTCTTCTACTTCTTCTTAATCTTCTTCTTTTTCTTCTTCATCTTCTTCCTCTTCTACTACTACTACTTCTACTTTTCTACTTCTTCTTCCTTTTCTTCTTCTTCTTCCTCTTCTTCTACTATTTCTAATTCTTCTTCTTCTTCTCCTCCTTCTACCTTTTCTTCTTGTTCATCATCTTTTTCAACCACTTCTTCTTCTTCTTCTTTATTCTTCATCTCCTTCAACTTCTACTTTTTCTTGTTCTTGTTCTTTTTCTTCTTCTCTTTCTTCTTTCTCTTTTTTTACTTCTTGATCTTCTTCTTGTTCTTCCTCTCATTCAACTTCTTCCTCTTCTTCTTCTTCCTCTTCTTCTTTTTCTTCTTCCTCTTCAACTTCTCCAACTTCTTATTCTTATTATTGTTCTAATTTTCCCATCTTCTTCTTTTTCTTCGTCATCTTCCTCTTCTTCTTCTTCCACTTCTTCTTCCTCTTCTTATTCTTCCTCCTCCTTTTCTTCTT
>JAIUJO010001665.1:155000-167500 GCA_023846275.1 Vanilla planifolia
TCTTCTTCTTCTTCACCCTCCTCTCCTCATCATCCTCATTTTCTTCATCTTTATCTTCCACTTTTGCTTTGTCTTCTTCTTCCTCCTCCTCTTCTTCTCCTTCTTCTTCTTGTTTTTGTTCTTCTTCTTTTTCTTCTTTTCCTCTTCTTCTTTCCCTTTTTCCACTTCTTCAACTTCCTCTTCTCCTTCTTCATCCTCTTCTTCTTCCTCTTCTTCTTCTTCTTCCTCCTCATCTTCTTTTTCTTCTTCCTCTGCTTCTCCTCATCTTGCTCTTCTTCTTCTTCTTCTTCTTCCTCTGCTTCTTCTTCTTCTTCTTCATTCTTTCTTTCCTTCTTCTAATTCTATTCTTTTTCTTCCTCTTCTCTTCTTCTTCTTCTTCATCTTCTTCTTCTTCTTCTTTTAATTCTTCTTCTTCTTTTAATTCTTCTTCTTTTTCATCATCTTCTTCTACAACTACTACTACTTCTTCTTCATCATCATCTTCTTCTTTTTCTTCTTCATATTCCATTTCTTCTTATTATTCTACTTCTCCTTTTTTTTCTTCTTCTGCTTCTTCTTCATTTTCTTCGTCTTCTTCCTCCTTTTCTTCTTTTTCTTTCCCCTCACCTTCTTGTTTCTCTTCTTCTTCTTCTTCCTCTTCTGCCTCTCTTCCTCTTCTTCCTCATCTTCCTCTTCTTCTTCTACTTCTTCTTCTACTCCTACTACTACTTCTTCTTCCTCTTCTTCTTCGTATTCTTATTCTTCCTCTTCTTATTCTTCTTCTTCTTCTACTTCTTTTTTATCATCATCATCATCTTCTTCTTCTTCTTCCACTTCTTCAACTTCTTCTTCTTCTTCTTCTTCAACTTTATCCTCTTCTTCTTCCCAAACTTCTTCTTTTTTCTGTACTTTTTCTTCATCTTCTTCTTCTACTTCTTCCTTTTTTTTTCTTGCTCTTCTTCTTCTTATTCCTCCTCTTCTTCTTCCCCTTCTACTTCCTTTTCATCTTCTTCTTCCTTCTCATAAAACTTTATCCTCTTCATCCTCTTTTTCTTCATCTTTTTTTTCTTATTCTATTTTTTCTTCTTCTTCTTCTTCTTCTACTACTACTAGTGTGACTGCTACTTTTTCTTCTTCTTCTTCTCCTTCTTTTCTAATTCTTCTTCTCCTTCTTCACCTTGTTCTTCTTCCTCTTTTGCTTCTTCCACTTCTTCTTCTTCTTCTTCCTCTTTCCCTTCTTCTTCTTCCTGTTCATCTTCTTCTTCCTCTTCTTCTTCTACTTTTCTTCTTCTTCTTCTTCCTCTTCCTCTTCTTCCTCTTCTACTTCTTCTTCTTGTTCTTCATCCTCTTTATTTTCTTCTTTTTCGTCTTCTTTTTCTTCTTTTTTCTCCTCTAATTTCTCTTCTTTCTCTTCCTCTTCTTTTTCTTCCCCTTCTTTTTCATCCTCTTTTACCACTTTTTCCTCTTCTTTTTCAACTTTTCTTGTTGTTCTTCTTCCTTATCTTCTTGATTTTCTTCCTCTTCTCCTTCCTCCTCTTCTTTTTCCTCTTCTTCCTGTTCTACTTCTTCATCATCTTCTTCTTCTTCTTCTTCTTTCTACTCTTCTTCTTCCTCGTCCTCTTCCTCTTCTTCTTCTTCTTTCTCTTACTCTTCTTCTTCTCCTTATCTTCTTCTTCTTCGTCTTCCTCTTCTTCCTCATCTTCCTCATCTTCTTCTTCTTCTTCTTCCTCTTCCTCTTCTTCTTCTTCTTCTTCTTCTTTCTCTTATTCATCTTCTTCTTCTTAATCTTCTTCTTCTACTACTACTACTATTTCCTCTTCTTCTTCTTCTTCTTCAACTTCTTCTTCCCCTCCTTTTTCTTCTTCTTCTTCTTCTGCTTTTCTATTTTTTCTTCATCTCTATCTTCTTTTTGTACTTCTTCTTCATCCTTCTCTTGTTCCTCATCTTCCTCTTCTTCGTCTTCAGCCTCTTCTTCCTCGTGCACTTCTGCATGCTCTTCTACTTTTTCTTCTTCTTCTTATTCTTCTTCTTCTTCTTCTTCTTCTTCTTTTCTTCTTGTTCTTCATCTTATTCTTCTTCTTCTTCTTCTTCTTCTTCTCTTGCTTCTTCTTCTTCTCCTCCTCCTCCTTCTTCTTCTTCATCTTCTTTTTCTTCTTCTTTTTCTCTTCATCTTCTTCATCTTCTTGCTCTTCTTCTTCTTCTTCTTCTTCTACTGTTTCTTCTTCTTCTTCTTCTTACTCCTACTCTTCTTCTTCTTCTTCTTCTTCTTTTGTTTCTTCTTCTTCATCTTCATCATCTTCTTCTTCTATATCCTCTTATTCTTCTTCTTCTTGCTCTTTTTACCCTTCTTCTATTACTTCTACTCTTTTTCTAATTCCTCCTTTGCTTCTTCCTCTTCTTCTTCTTCTTCTTCTTTTGTTCTTATTTTTCCTCTTCTTCTTCTTCTTCTTCTTCTCCTCCTTTTTCTCCTTCTTCTTTATCCATAATCTGTAATCAATAATCCTGAATCTCACTCTCCCTAATCTCTAATATGTAAATCCTTAATCCATCCCTCACTAATCCATAATCCATAATTGTTAATAACTAATCCTTAATCTCTAATCCCTAATCCCTAATGCCAAATCACTAATCCTTAATTCCTAATAACAAATCCGTGATAATTAATATTTAATCCATCACTAATCTTTAATCCTGAATCCCTAATCTTTAAACCCTAATCCATAATCCCTATTACCTAATCTCTTATTCATAATCTCTAACCTTTGATCCTTAATCCTTAATCTCTAATCACTTTTCCTAAACCCTAATCCCAAATCTTTAATCTCTAAACCCTATTTCATAATCCTTAATCCTTAATACCTAATCCCTAATACCTAATGTCTAATCCCTAATACTTATTCCTTAGCTACTGAATCCCTAATTCCTAATCCTTGATATAATTCCCAATCCCTAATCCTAAATCTCTAATCCATAATCTCAAATTCTTAATTGTTATTTCAAAGTCCCTATTCCATAATCCTTAATCCCTAAACCTTAACCTTAATTGTTTATCCATAATCCTTAATTCCTATTCTTTAATTGCTGATCTTTAATCTTAAATCTCTAATCCCATGTCTTTAATCATTAATCCTTAATCAAAAATCTTGAATCCCTGCCTTTCTAATGCCTAATCCTAAATCCTTAATACCTAATTTCTAGTCCCTAAGCCCTTGTCTATTAATCTAAAATCTTTCTTCCTCTTCTTCTATGACTTCTTCCACTTCTTCTTTTTCTTCATTTTCTTCCTCTTCTTCTTCTTATTTGACTTCTTCCTCTTCTTCTTCTTAGCATCCTCTTCTTCTTCTTCTTCTTCTTCCACTTCTTCTTGTTCTTCACCTTCTTCTTTCTCTTCTTCTTCTTGTTCTTCCTCTTCTTCTTCGACTTCTTCTTCTTCGTCCTCTTCTTCCTCTTCTTCTTCTTCTTCTTCCTCTTCTTCCTCTTCTTCTTCTACTTCTTCTTATTCTTCTTCTACATTTTTTACTTCTTCTACTTCTTCTACTTCTTCTACTTCTTCTTCTTCTTCACCTTCTTCTTTTTCATCCTCTTCTTCTTCTTCTTATTTTTCAACATCTTCTTCTTCTTTTACTTCTTTTTTGACTTCTTCTTCCTTTTCTTCTTCCTCTTCTTCTTCTTCTTCTTCTTCTTCTTCTCCTTATCCTTTTTCTTCTTCTACTACTTCTTCTTCATCTTCTCCTTCTCATTATTATTATTTTTCTTCTACTACTTCTTCTTCTCCTAATTCCTCTTCTTCTTCTTCTTCTTAATGCTCCTCTTCTACTTCTTTTTCTTCTTCTTCTTCTTCTTCTTCTTCTTCTTCCTCTTCTTCTTTTACTTCTTCGTCTTCATCTTCTTTTTCTTCTTCCCCTTGTTCTTCTTCTTTTACTTCTACTTCTTCTTTTTTTCCTTCTCCTTCTCGTCCTTTCTTCTTTCCTTCTCCATCTTTCCTTTTCCTTCCTTCTTCTCTCTTCATTCTTTCCCTTCTTCTTCCTCTTTTTCTTTCTCTTCTTCTTCTTCTTCTTCTTCTTCTTCTTCTTCCTCTTCTTCTTCCTTATCTTCTTCTTATTCTTCTTCTTCACCAACTTTTTCTTGATCTTCTTCTACATTTTCTTCTACTTCTTCTTCTTCTTCTTCTTCCCAATCTCCTTCCTCTTCTCCTTCTTCTTCTCCTTCTCTTTCTCATTTTCGTTTTCTTTCTCCTTCTGCTTGTCCTTCTCCTTCTTTTAGATTTCCTCCTCCTTCCCCTCCTCCTTCTCCTTCTCCTTTCTTTCTATTCTTCTTCTTTTTCTTCTATTACTACTACTACTACCAATGCTACTACTTCCTATTCTTCTTCTACTTCTTCTTCCTCTTCTTCCTCATCCTCCTCCTCCTCTTCTTCTTATTCTTATTCTTATTCTCTTCTTCTTCTTCTTATCCTTCTCCTTCTTTTTAATCCCTAACCTTTAATCCCTCTCTCCCAAATTTTGAATCTCTAATCTATAATACCTAATCCCTCCCTCTTTAATCTATAAACACTAATATATAATCCCTAATCCCAAATTCTTAATGCCTAAGTCCTAAAATGTAACTCTTAAACCCTAATCTATAATCCTAATCCCTAATCTCTAATTCCTAATCCCTAATCTTTGATGTCAAATCCCTTTATTTATAATCCTTAGTCTCAATACCCTAATTCCTTATCTTTAATTTTTATTTCCTAATCTCTAATATCTAATCCCTAATAGCTAATCTCTAATCCCTAATCCTTAATACTTAATCATTAATCCCTTAATTCTTGATTCTTAATCCATAATCTCTAATCTAATCCCTAATCTCAAATCATTAATCCTTAATCCTTATTCCTTAATTCCTATTCCCTTGTCCTTATGCCCTAATCCTTAATACGTAATCACTAAACCCAAAACCTATTATGTAATCTGTAATCCCTAACCTCGTCTCCTTAATTTTTAATATGTAAATCTCTAATCCATCCCTCCATAATCTATAATCATTGATTTTTAATCACTAATCCCTAATCTCTAATCCCTAATGCCAAATCCCTGATCTCTAATCACTAATAACTAATCCTTAATTATTAATCTTTAATCCATCGCTGATCTTTAATCCTTAATCCCTAATCCTTAAACCCTAACACATAATCCCTATTATCTAATCCCTAAACACTAATATTTAATTCTTAATCTCTAATCTCAAATTCCTAATCTCTAACCCTAGATATCCATAATCTCTAATCACTTGTCCTAAATCTCTATTCCCTAATCTCAAAAACCTAATTCATAATCCTTAATCCTTAATCCCTAATACCTAATCCCTAATCCCTAATCTCTAATCCCTAATAATTAATCCTTAATTACCCAATCCAAAACTCCTAATCTCTAATCCTTATTCTAATTGTTAATTCTTAATCATTAAACTTTAATCTCTAATCGTTAATCTCTAATTCTTAATCCTTATTTCAAAATCCTAATTCTCTAATTCTTAACCCCTAAACCCTATCCCTAATTACTTATCCCCAATACATTAGCCTAAATCCCTACCTTTTAATGCTTAATCCTTAGTACCTAATTCCTAATCCCTAATCCCTTGCCTATTAATCTATTATCTTTCTTCTTCTTCTTCTACTACTTCTACTTCTTCTTCCTCTTCTTCTTCTACTTCTTCTTCTTCTTCTTATTATTCAACTTCTTCTTCTTCTTCACACTCGACCTCCTCCTCTTCTTCTTCTTCTTCTTCTTCTTCCTTTTCTTCTTCTTGTTCTTCCACTTCTTCTTCTTCCAATTCTTCTTCATCTTCTTCATCTTCTTCTTCTTCTTCTTTTACTTCTTCTTCTATTTCTTCCTCTTCTTCTTCTATTTCTTCATACTCTTCTTCTTCTTTTTCTCTTCTACTTCTTCTTCTTCTTCTGGCACTTCTTCTTCTTTTAATTCTTTTTCCCCTTCCTCTTCCTCTTCTTCATCATCTTCTTCTTCCTCTACTTCTACTTTTTCTTCTTCTACTTCATCTTCTTCTTCTTCTCCTTCTTCTTCTTCTTCTTCTTCTTCTATTACTACTTCTTCTACTTCTTCTTCTCCTCTTTTTCTTCTTCTTCATGTTCTTCTTCTACTTCTTCATCATCATCATCATCATCATCATCATCTTCTTCTTCTTCTTTTACTTCATCTTCTTCTTTCTCTTCTTCATCTTCTTCCTCTTCTTTTTCATCCTCTTCATCTTCTTCTTCTTTTCTTCTTCCTCTCTTTTTTCTTCCTTTACATCTACTTCTTGTTCTTATTCTAATTCTTCTCCTTCTCCTTCTTCTCCATCTCTATCTCCTCCTTTTTTTCCTCCTTATTCTCCTTCTATTATTCTTCTTCTACTACTACTATTACCAATATCACTACTTTGTCTTCTTCTTCTTTTCTTCTTCTTCTTCCTCTACTTCTCCTTTCTCTTCTTCCTTATCCTTTTCTTCTTTCTCTTCTTCTTCTTCTTCTTCTTCTTCTTCTTCTTCTCTTCTTCTTCATTCTTCTCCTTCCTTTTAAACCCTAAACTCTAATCTTTAATCTCTCTCTCCTTAATTCCTAATCTTTATTCTATAATCCCTAATCCCTCCCTCTCTAATCCCTTATGTCTAATCTATAATCCCTAACTGCCAATTCTTAGTCCCTAATTCCTAATTTATAATTCCCAATCCCTAATCTCTAATTCCTAATCCTTAATCGTTAAGACCTAATCCCTTACTTTTTAATCCTTAGTCTGAATCCCCTAATCCCTTACGATGAATTTTTATTTCTTTATCTCTATTATCTAATCCCTAATCCCTAATCTCTAATCCCTAGTACTTAATCATTAATCCCTTAATTCTTAACTCTTAATCCTTAATTCTTGATCTAATCCCTAATCCCTAATCCTTATTCCCTAGTCCCTATGCCCTAATCCTTAATCCCTAGTCCCTATGCCCTAATCCTTAATCCCTAATCCCTAAACCCAAACCCTATTCACTAATCCGTAATCCCTAATCCCTAATTCTTAATTCCTTATACCTAATCCCTTAGCCTTAATTTCCTAATCGATAATCTATCTTCTTCTTCTTCTTCTTATTCTACTTCATCATTTTCTTCTTCTACTTCTACTTCTTCATCTTCTTCTTCTACTTCTTCTTTTACTTCTTCTCCTTCTTCTTCTTCATCATCATCATCTTTTCCTCTTCTTCTTCTTGCTTCTTACTTCGTTTTTTTCTTCTCTCTTCTTTCTTCCTTCTTTTTCCTTCTTTCCCTAATCCTTAATCTTTAATCTTTAATCACTAATCTATCCTTAATCCCTAATCTCTATTGTCTAATCTCTAATCTTAAAACTTGATACCTAATACTAAATTCATAATCCCTAATCTCTGATCTATAATCCAGAATAATTAATCTTTAATCTCTAATCCTTAATCCCTAATCCTTATTCCTTAATCACTAATCCTTAATCCTAAATCTTTAATCTATAATCTCTAATCCTAATCTCTTAATCTCTAATCCATAATCTCTAGTCTATAATACCTAATCCTAAATCCCAAATCCTTAATCACTAATCTCTAATTCTTTATCCCTATTCCCTAATCTATTATCCTTAATCTTAAATCTAAATCTATAAAAATTAATTCCTTAATCCTTAATCCCTAATCATTAATCCTTTCATCCCTAATCCCTGATCTTTAATACTTAATGACTAATCCTTATTACTTATTCTACAATCCCTACTCTATAATCCATAATCCTTAATCCCTAAACCATAATCTCTACTTTCTAATCCATAATTCTTATTTCCTAATCCTTAATCTTTAATCCCTAATAGCTAATGCATAATACCTAATCCCTCCATCCTTAATCTCTAATCCCTAATGCCTAATACCTAATCTTGAATCCCTAATCCCTCCCTCTCTAATGACAAATCAGCAATCCCAAATCCCAAACTTAATAATATCGTTTAATCTCTAATCCCGAATTCTAAATCTTTAATAACAAATTTTGAATCCTAAATCCCAAATCCCCAATTAATATTCTTTAACCATTAATCTCTAATCCATAATCCATAATCTAACTCACAAATCTACAATCCTTAGAAAATAATCTCTTAATCATTAATCCCTCATCTCTATTCCATAATCATAAATCCTTTCCTCTCCAATCCCTAATCCCTAATCCTTAACCATAATCATTAATTACTATTACTTATCCTTAATCCCTACTCCCTAATTTATAATCCTTAATCTTTAAACCCTAATCCTTAATTGATAATCCATAATCCCTAATCCTTAACACCTTATCTTTCAACCCTAACACTTAATCCCTAATCCCTCCCTCCTTAATCCCTAATCACTAATCCATCTCTTCTTCCGCTTCTTCTTCTTTTTCTTCCTCTTCTTCGTCCTCTTCTTCTTCTTCTTCCTCTACTTCTTCTTCTTCTTTCTTATCATCTTCTTTTTCTTCCTATTCCTCCTCATCTTCCCCTTCTTTTTCTTACTCTTCTTCTTCTTCCTCCTCTTCTTCTTCTTCTTCTTGTACTTCCTCTTCTTCCTCTTCTTCTTCTCCCCTACTTCTTCTTGTCTTTTTTCTTGTTCTTCTTCTTCTTTGTTTTTCTTCTTCTTTCTCTTCTTCTTTTTCGTCTTTTTCTTCTTCTTCAACTTCCTTTTCTTCTTCTTCCTTTTCTTCTATTTGTTCTTCTTCTTCTCCTTCTTCTATTACTACTTCTTCTTCTTCTTCTTCTTCTTCTTCTTCTCCTTGTCTTTCTACTTCTCCTTCTCCTTCTCTTTCTGTTCCTCCTCCTTCTCCATCTCCTTCTCCTTCTCCTTCTCTTTCTCGTTCTCCTTCTCCTTCTCATCTTCTATCTCCTTCTTCTTCTCCTCCTCCTTCTCTACATCCTCCTTCTTTTTCATCACCATCATCCTCTTCTTCTTCTTCTTCCTCTTCTTCTTTCTTCTTTCTTCTTTCTTCTTTCATGTTCCTTCTTCCTTCTTCCTTCCACCTTCCTTCTTCCATGTTCCTTCTTTTTTCTCCCTTCTTCTTTCTTCTTTTTTCTTTATTGTTTTTTCTTTCTTCTTCAATCTTTTCCTTGTCCTTCCATTTCATCTTCTTCTTCTTTTTTTCTTCTTCATCTTCTTCTTCTTCCTTCTTCCTTCTTTCTTTTTCCTTCTTCCTTCATCTTTCTTCAATCTTCTTCTTCTTCCTTCTTCCTTCTCTTTATTCTTTAATCCCTAATACTTCATGTCTAACCCTTAATCCTTAATCCATAAACCATTCTTAATCTTTAATCCCTAATCTCTATTGTCTAAACTCTAATCCCTAATACTTAATTCCTAATCCCTAATCCCTAATGTCTAATCTATAATCTATAATCCCTATCTCTTATTCCTAATCCCTAATCCTTAATTCTTAATCACTAATCCCTAATCTTTAATGCTTAATCATTAATCCCTAACCTTAATCCTAATCTCTTAATCACCAATCCCTAATCTCTAATCTCTAATGCCTAATACTAAATCTTGAATCCCTAATCACTAATCTCTAATTCTTGATCCCTATTCCCTATTGCCTAATCCATAATCCATAATCGATAATCCCAAATCATTAACAACTAATCCCCTAATCCTTAATCCATAATCCCAAATCCTTAATCATTAATCCCTTCCTTCCTAATCCCTAATCCCTTATCTATAATACCTAATCTCTAATCATCAACCCCTCCTTCCTGAATCCGTAATCCGTATTCCTTAATCCTTAAACCATAATCCCTAACTTCTTAATATATAATCCCTAATCTCTAAACCCCAATCACTAATCCATCTCATCTTCTTCTTCATCTTATTCTTCTTCCTCCTCATCTTCCTATTTCAATTCTTCTTCCTCTTCTTCTTCTTCCTCCTAATTTTCTTCTTCTTCTTTCTCTTCCTCTTCTTTTTCATCTTCTTCTTCTTCTTCTTCTTCCTCCTCTTCTACTTTTTCTTCTTCTTCTTCTTCTTCTTCTTCTTCTTCTTCTTTGTTTTCTTCTTATTTCTCTTCTTCTTCTTCTTCTTCCACTTTCTCTACTTCCTCTTCTTTTTCTTCTTCTTCTTTTTCTCCTTCTCCTTCTTCTTTTCTTGTTCATCTTCTTCCTCTTCTTCTTTCTCTTCTTCTTCTTCATCATCTTCTTCTTGTTCTTCTATTTCTTCTTCTTCTCCTCCTCCTCCTCCTTCCTTTTCACCTTCTCCTTGACTTTCTCCTTCTCCTTCTCTATCTCCTTCTCCTACCCCTTCTCCTTGGCCTTCTCCTTCTCCTTCTACATCTCTTTCACCTTCTCCCTCTCCTTCTCCTTCCCCTTCTCCTCCCACTTCTCCTTCTCGTCCTTCTTCTCCTCGTCCTCCCACTTTTTCTACTTCTCCTTCTTCTTCCTCTTCTTCTTCCTTTTTTCTTCTTTCTTCTTTCTAGTGTCATCTTTCTTCTTTCTTCTCACTTCTTCCTTCTTCCCTCCTCCTTCCTTCTTCCTTCTTCCTTCTTCCTTCAATTTTCTTTATTCTTTCTCTTCTTCTTCTTCTTTTGCTTCTTCTTCTTCTTCTTCTTCTTCCTCCTCCTCTTATTCCTCTTCCTCCTCTTTTTCTTCTTTCTCCCTTCTTTTTGATCCTTCTTTTGTCTTCCTTCTCCTTCCCTCCTTCTTCTTCCTTCTTTCTTCTTCTTTCTCCCAAACCCCTAATCCTTAATCAATAATCTCTAATCCTTAATCCCTAATGTATCATTAATATCTAATCTTTAAGTTTTTAATCTTTATCCTCTAATTCTAAACCTTTAATCCATAACCACAAATCCCTAAGACCTAATCTGTACTCTTTAGTTCTTAATCTAAGTCCACCATTCTTAATCCTTAATATCAATCCCTAATCCCTAACCCCTAATCCCTATCCTCTAGTCCATATCTTCTTTCTCATCTTCTTCTTCCTCCTCATTTTTCTCATCTTCTACTTTTTCTTCTTCCTCCTCTTCTTCTTCTTCCTCCTCATTTTCTTCTTCTTCCTCTTCCTTTCTAACAAATCATCCTCTTTTGATTGTTCTTCTTCTTCCCTCTATTCTCCTTTTTCTTCTTCTTCTTCTTCTTCTTCTTCCTCTTCTTCTTCTTCTTCTACTACTACACTGTCTTCTTCTTCTTTTTATTCTTCTTCTTCTTCTTCTCCTTCTCCTTCTTCTTCCTCTTCCTCATCTTCCTCTTCTTCTGCATCATCATCATCTTCTTCTTCTTCTTTTCTTATTTATCTTCTTCTTCTTCTTCTTTTCTCTTTCTTCATCTTCGTCATCTTCTTTTTATTCTATTTCTTCTTCTTCTTCTTCCTTTTCTTTTTCTTTTTCTTCTTCTTCTTCTTCACCTCCTCCTCCCCCTTCTTTCTCTCTTCTCTTTATCTTTTTCCTTCTCCCTCTCCTTCTCTTACTCCTTCTTCTCCTTCTCCATCTACATCTCCTTCACCTTCCCCTTCTCCTTCTCTTTCTTCTTCTTCATCTTCTCCTCATTCTTCTCATTGTCCTCCTTCTTTTTCTATTTCACCTTCTTGTTCTTTTTCTTCTTCTTCTTCTTCTTCTTCTTCTTCTTCTTCTTCTTCTCCTTCCTTCTTCCTTCTTTCTTCTTTCTTCTTTCTTCTTTCTTCTTTCTTCTTCCTTCTTCCTTCTTCCTTCCTCCTTCCTCCATCCTTCTTCCTTCTTCCTTCTTTCTCCTTCCTTCATGCTTCTTTATTGTGCCTCTTCTTCCTCCACCTCTTCTTCCTCTTCTTCTTCTTCTTATTCAACTTCTTCCCCTTTTTTTTCATCTTCTTTTTACTCTTCCATTTCTTCTTCTTTTTCTACTTCTTCTTCATCTCCTTCTTCTTCCTCATCTTCTTCCTCTTCTTTTACTTCTTCTTCTTCATTTTCTTCTTTTTCTTCTTCCCCTTCTTCTTTTCCTTCTTCATCATCTTCTTCTCCCTCTTCCTCTTCTTCATCTTCCTCTTCTTCTTCTTCAACTTTTTCTTCTTCTTCTTCTTTTTCTTCTACATTATCATCGTTTTCTTCTTCTACTTCCTCTTCTTCTTCCTCCTCTTCTTTTTCTTCTACTATTAGTACTACTACTACTTCTTCTTTATCTTCATCATCTAGTTTTTTTTCTCCTTCTTCTTCTTCTTCTCTTTATTAGACATCTTCTCCTTCTTCCCCATCCTTTTCTTCTTCGTCTTATTCTTCTTCTTCTTCCTCTTATTTTTCTTCTTCTTCTTCTTCTTCTTCTTCTTCTTCCCATTCTTCTTCTTCTTCTTCTTCTTCTTCTTCCTTTTCTTCTTCTGCGTTTTCTTCTTCTTCTTCTTGATCTTCTTCTTCTTCTTCTCTTTTTCTACTTCTTCTTCCTCTTACTCTTTTTCTACTACTACTTCTTCTTCTTCTTCTTCTTCCCCTTCTACTGCTACTTCTTCTTTTTCTTCTTCTTCTTCTTCTTCTTCTTCTTCACCTTCTTCTTCTTCTTTTTCTTCTACT
>JAIUJO010001424.1:0-2500 GCA_023846275.1 Vanilla planifolia
CTTCTTTCTTCTTCCTCTTCTTCTCCTTCTTCTTCTTCTTCTTTCTTCTTCTTCTTCATCACTTCTTCTCCTTCTACTTCTCCTTCTTTGCTTCTTCTCCTTCTTCTTTCGTCTTCTTCTTCTTCTTTGTCTTTTCTTCTCTTCGTCTTCTTCTTAACTTCTTTCTTCTCTTCTTCTTCTTCCTTCTCTCTCTCCTTCTTTTTTCTCCTTCTTTCTCTTCTTCTTTTCTCCTTCTTGTCCTTCCTTCTCCTTCTTCTCTCATCTTCTTCTTTCTTTCTTCTTCTCCTCTTCTATCTTCTTCTTCTTCTTCTCCTTCTTCCCTTCTTTTCCTCCTTCTCTCCTTCTCTTCTTCCTTTCTTCTTCTTCTCCTTCCTTCTCCTTCTTCTCCTTCTTTCTGTCCTTCTTCCTTCTTTTCTTCTCTTCTTCTTCTCTCCTTCTTCTCCTTCATTCCTCTTCTCCTTCTTTCCTTCTTCTTCTCTTCTTTTCTTCTTCTTTTCTTCTTCTTCTTCTTCTTCTCTACTTCTACTACTTCCTCCTTCACCTTCTCCTTCTTCTTCTTTCTTCTTCTCGTCTTCATTTCTTCTTCTTCTTCTTCTTCTTCTTCTTCTTCCTCTTCTTCATCTTCTCCTTCTTCTTCTTCTTCTTCTTCCTCTCTTTCTTCTTCTTCTTCTTCTTCTTCTTCTTCTTCTATTACAACAAATTCTACTTCTTCTCCTCTCCACCTCCTCATCTCTTTTCTTCCCATTCTTCTTCCTCTCTTCTCCTTCTTCTTCCTATTTTTTCTTATGTCTTCTTCTCTTCTTCTTACTCTTTCTTCTTCTTTTTTTCCTTCTTCTTCTTCTTCTTCTTCTTCTTATTCTTCTTCTTCTCTTCTTCGTCTTCTTCTTCTCCTTCTTCTCTACTACTACTACTACTACTACTTTTTCTTCTTCATAATCTACTTCTTCTTCTGCTTCTTCTCCTTCTTCTTTTTCTTCTTTTTCTTCTTTTTTTTCGTCTTCATCATCCTCAATCATCATCTTCTTCTTCTTCTTTCTTCTTCTTCTTCTTCTAATTCGCCGTCTTCTTCTTCTTCTATTTCCTCTTCATCTTCTTCCATTTCTTCTTCTTCTTCTTCTACATCTTCTTCCCTTTCTTCTTCTTCTTCCTTTCAATATAATCATCATCATCATTATCATATTTTACAGCTACTTTCTTCTTCTTCTTCTTCTTCTTCTAATTCTTCTTCTTCTTCGCCTTCCTTTTCTTCTTCTTCTTTTTTCTTCTTCTACTCTTCTTCTACTTCTTCTTCGTCATATTCTTCTTCTTCTAATGCTTCTTCTAATTCTTCTTCTTCCACTTTGCCTTCTCTGCTCCTTCTTCGTCTTCTTCTTCTTCTTCTTCCACTCTTATTCTTCCACTTCTCCTTATTATTCTTCTTGTTCTACTACTTTTTTCTTCTTCTTCTTCTTCTTCTTCTTCTTCTTATTCTTATTCTTCTTCCTCCTCTACTTCTTCTCCTTTTTTGTCTTCTTCTTCCTCCTCTTTCTTCTTCCTCTTCTGTCTCCTTCTTCATCTTCTTCTTCTTCTTCTTCCTCTTTATCTCCTCCACCTCCACCTTCTTCTTCTTCTTCTTCTTCTAACTACTTATTCTAATTCTTTGTCTTGTACTTCTTCTTCTTCTTTCTTTTTCTTCTTCTTTTTCTTCTTCTTCTTCTTCTTCTTCCTCTCCTTCTCCTTCTTCTTTTTCTTTTTCTTCTTCTTCTTCATCTTTTTCTTCTACTTCTTCTTCTTTCTTCTTATTTATCTTCTTCTTCTTCTTCTTCGTCTTCTTATTCTTCATCTTCTCTTCTTCTTTCTTCTACTTCTCTTCTTTCTCTTTCTACTTCTTCTTCTTCTTCTTCTACTTCTTCTTCTTCTTCTTATACTTCTTCTTCTTCTACTACTTCTTTATCTTCTTGTTGTTCTTCTTTATCATCATCATCTTCTTCTTTTTCTTCTTGATCTTCTTCTTCTTCTTCTTCTTCTTCTTCTTAGTAGAAGTCGTAGAAGAAGAAGAAGAAGAAGAAGGATAAGCGGAAGAAGAAGTGGAACAAGAAGAAGAAGAAGAAGAAGACGTAAAAGAAGAAGAAGACAGAACAAAAAGTAGAAGATGAGGGAAGGTGAAGAAGAAGAAGAAGAAGAAGAAAGAGAAGAGGTATTTGTAGTAGTAAAGTAGAAGAAGAACAAGAGGTTAACAAAAAAGACGAAGCAAATGAAGAAGAAGAAGAAGAAGATGTTGATGAAGAAGAAAAAGGAGAAGAGGAATAATGAGAAGAAGTAGAAGAAGAAGAAGCAGAAGAAGAAGAAGATGTAGAAGAAGAAGAAGGAGAAGAAGAAGAAGAAAAGAAGAAGAAGAAGAAGAAGAAGAAGAAGAAGAAGAAGAAGAATAAGGAAAAGAAGAAAATGAAGAAGAAAAATAAGAGGAAGAAAAAGAAGAAGAAGAAATAGAAGAAGACAAAGAAGAAGAAGAAGAACAAGA
>JAIUJO010001424.1:10000-12500 GCA_023846275.1 Vanilla planifolia
ATCAAGAAGAAGAAGTAGAATAAGAAGAAAATGAAGATGAGGAAGAAGAAGACGAAGAAGAAGTAGAAGAAGAAGAATAGGAAGAAGAAGAAGAAATATAAGAAGAAGAAGAAGACAATGTAGAAGAAGAAGAAGAAGAACAAGAAGAAAAAGATGATGATGAAGAAGAGAAAGAAGAAGAAGAAGAGGAAGAAAAAGTAGAAGAAGATGTGGAAGAAGAAGAAGAAGAAGAAGTACATGAAGAAGAAGAAGAAGAAGAAGTTGAAGAAGATGAAGAGGACGAAGAAGAAGGAGAAGAAGAAGAATAATAAGAAAGAAGAATAAGAAGATGGAGAAGAAGAAGAAAGAAGAAGAAGAAGAAGACAAAAGAGAAGAAGAAGGAGAAGAAGAAGAAGAAGATGAGAAAGCAAAAGAAGAAAAAGAAGAAGAAGAAGAAGAAGAAGAAGAATAAAATTAGATGAAGAAGAAAAACAAGAAGAAGAAGAAGAAAAAGTAGTAGTAGTAGTAGAAAAAGAAGATTAAGAAGAAAAAGAAGAAGAAGACGAAGAAGAAGAAGAAGAAGAAGAGGCAGAATAAGAACAAGAAGAAGAAAAACAACAAGAAAAGAAGAAGAAAAAGAATAAGAATAATAAGAAGTTTCTTCTTCTTCTTCTTCTCCATCTTCTTACTCCTCTTTCTTCTTCTTTCTTCTTCTCCATCTTCTTATTCTTCTTTCTTCTTCTTCTTCTTCTTCTCCTTCTTCTTTGACCTCTTCATCTTCTTCAACTTCTTCTTCTTCTTCTTCTTCTCAATGTACTTCTTCTTCTTCTTCTTCTTCTTCCACATCTTCTTCTACTTTTTCTTCCTCTTCTTCTTCTTCTTTCTCTTCTTCATCATCATCTTCTTCTTCTTGTTCTTCTTCTTCTTCTTCTACATTGTCTTGTTCTTCTTCTTATATTTCTTCTTCTTCTTCCTATTCTTCTTCTTCTACTTTTTCTTCGTCTTCTTCTTCCTTATCTTCATTTTCTTCTTCTTCTACTTCTTCTTCTTCTTGATCTTCTTCTTCTTCTTATTCGTCTTCTCTTCTTCTTCTTCTTCTTCTTTTTCATCTTCTCCTTCTTCCTCTTCTTCTTCCACTTCTTCTTCGGCTCCTTTCTTTTCTTCTTCATCCTCTTCTTGTTCTTCTTTTTCATTGACTTCTTCTTTTTCTTCTTCTTTTTCTTTTTCTTCGTCCTCTACTAATTTTTTTTGTTATACTTCTTCTCCTTCTCCTTCTTTTTCTTTTTCTTCTTCTTCTTGAACTTCTTCTTCTTCTTAGTCTTTCGCATCTTCTTCTTCTTCATCATCTTCTTTTTGTTCTTCTATTTTTCATTCTTTTTCTGCTTCTTCTCTTCCTTTTCCTTCTTGTTCATCTTGTTCTTATTCTACTTCTTCTACATCTTCTTCTTCTTCTTATTCCTCCTCTTTTTCTTCATCTTCCTCTTCATCTTCTTCAACTGTTTCTTCATCATATTCTTCTTCTTATTCTACTTCTTCCTCTTCTTCTTCTTCTCTTTCTTCTTCTTCTTCTTGTTTTCTTTCTTCATCATCATCATCTTTTTCTTCTTCTTCTTCTTTTTGTTCATCTTCCTCTTCTTCTTCTTCTTCTTCTTTTACTTTTCCTTCCTCTCCTTCTTCTTCTTCTCCTTCTTCTTCTACTTCTTCATCTGCTTCTTCTTCCTCTTCTTTTTCTTCTTTGTCTTCTTCTTTTTTTGCTTCTTCTTCTTCCTCTCTCTCTTCTTCATCTTCTTCTTGTTATTATTCTTCTTCTTCTTATTCTTCATCTTCTTCTTGTTGTTGTTGTTTTACTTCTTCTTCTTCTTCATCATCTTCTTCTTCTTATTATTCTTATTCTTTTTCTTCTTCTTCATCTTCTTGTTGTTTTTCTTCTTGTTCTTATTCTGCCTCTTCTTCTTCTTCTTCTTCTTCTTCTTCTTCTTCTTCTTAATCTTCTTTTTCTACTACTACTACTACTTTTTCTTCTTCTTCTTCTTGTTTTTCTTCTTCATCTAATTTTATTCTTCTTCTTCTTCTTCTTCTTCTTCTTCTTTTTCTTCTTTTGCTTCTTCTTCTTCTTCTTCTTCATCATCTTCTTCTTCTTCTTCTTCTTCTTCTTTGCTTCTTCTTCTTCTTCTTCGTCTTCTTCGACTTCTTATTACTATTATTATTATTATTATTCTCTTTCTTTTTCTTCTCCTCCTTCGCCTCCTTCGCCTCCTTTTTCTTTCAGTTCCTCTCCTTTTTATTCTTCTTCTTCTTCTCTTTCTTCTTCTTTTTTCTTATCCTTCTTTTTCTTCTTTTTCTTCTTCTTCTTCCTCTTATTCATCTTCCTCATCTTCTTCTCCTTCTGCTTCTTCTTTTCCTTCCTCTCCTTTTACTTCTTCTCCTTCTTCTGCTTCTTCTTTTTTACTTCTTTGTCTTCTTCTTCATTTAGTAATTCTTCTTCTTCTTCTTATTACTCTTTTTCTTCATCTTCTTCTCC